>JAOXYD010109740.1:0-11501 GCA_028565735.1 Pinacopodium congolense
TGACCTTAAGGCACGAATACAAGTTGAAAGGGCCATGTTTTGAGAAAAATTTGGAACTAGAATTGGTGTGGAACCAAATTGAGGATCTAGAACATCATTATAGATCACCTCATACTTCTCAAAAGTTCAAACTAAATAACAAAATTTTAACTTCATATATAAAATGAATAATATATATATATATAAAGCAATATGCACCAAATTTAAACAAATTCACATCTTTACATTATTTAAGAAACATAAACTCAAATGTGAGCTTTAAAGGCTGGGTTAAAAAGTCACTTACTCTTTTTATGCAAAATTGAACACCTTGTCATTAGTTAGTCTTTTATGAGAAAGTGAATACCTTGTCATTGACACCCTAAATTACTTAACTAAGTCATTCTTTAAATTCAACCATTTTATTGGCTTGAAGCCAACAAAGTGAATTTATTTACTCACTTGCTCATATAATTTTTTTCATTTATTTTTTTAACCAAGTGAAAAAAAATGTTTAAAAGAAATAACGATTCACTTAATAATATGCATTTTATATATAGAAAATCTTAATGAATATCATGTATCCATTTTCTGAAAATATGAAGCAATTGAAAACACTTATTCATTAATTTTTATAATTAATCATATAACACCTTGAATCATCAGGATAGTCAAGATAAAAGGGACTAATTTCAATAATATGCTCTCAAAGAAATAAAAAATTCCACAAATTATATATCATTATGAAAGAGATGATAAAATGAGAAGCTTTAGGAAAATTCCAACATAAGTGTGATAATAACATCAACCCTCTACCACACTTAAATTGAATGTTGTCTTTAATGTTCAAGAATAAAAAATAAAGCACAATATAGGGAGAAATGGGAATAAGAATACACCATCAAATGATGTGTGACATATATTGATTAATTAAAGTAATTGGGAGGTATTATTGGAGCAAACTAAAAACCAATATAAAGACAAGAATAACAAAAGAGACAAAAGAGATAGAAATAATGCTCCACTATCATAAATGTGATCAAAATACATCCAAGAGTATAAAATAAAATATGCAAAATATATCTAGGATTATAAAATAAAAAATGAAACACAACTGAACTAACATCATTGAACAAATTGACTAATATAACATAAAACACCCTCCATGAGTAAAAGACATAATGAAAATTTAACTACTAGGCCCACAATCATAGGATCACATGTACTCCCACATCATGTCTATCAGTAATTATAAATAATCCATTTGAACCTTAAGATCAACCATACTAGTCTCCATCAAACTCTTAAGAATAGACATTCTACTCTTTATACTTAAAAAATTCTTCAAGATAGAGTAGAAGATGGCTCAGTAAGCATGAAAATTCAAGGATCAACTGGTGCTAGAGAAGCTTGGAGTGACTATGAAAGATACCCATTATCCTCCTCAGGTGTTAAAACTAGGGCAATAGAGTCCTCAACCTTCTCACCTATGAACAATAGGTAGAGTTAGAAGTTACGCTAATGCTTGCCAATCTGTGTATGCTTCCATAACTTAAGTATGGAGTATGTAATTATTAAAACTCCAATTGGCTAAACAGAGATCTTGCCATTAAAAGTAACTCTTGTTGCTTAGAAAATCCTTATCAACAAACATGGAAACTAGAATTTTTTGGTTAGACACTAAATATGAACAACATCCCTCGTGTGCAAAATCATGAAGTAGCCATAGGTATACCTAATACCATGCCTAAACCATGCAATAACTTATATAAAATAAAGATGTAGAAAATGGAATCTCGTGAAAGTTGGAGGTGTGACATTTACACTAATAAGAACCATAATAATGTTCTCACGAACCCCTAATAGAGCTATCTAAAAAGCTTGTTAGCTCACTGGCCTACCAAGCCTTAAGGTCTTAAGAGTAGTGGTCATTAAAAAGTCTAGATCTAATGTTACTGAATCATTATAAAGTGTATCCTTCCATTGCTCGTAAACTAGATGCTCATCGAATACTATTAAAAAAATAAATAATGAACTATAAGTTATATGAATATGGGTACCTCTCACTATTGATCAAATCTCGATTGTGTACAACTCCCCCTTCAATTCAACGTTCATGTAAAACTTGTGAGAAAAGTTAGATAGTAAGGCCTAGTGGCTATTAAAAGTAGCTTCCATCCCAATGCTATAAATGTTTCCCTGAATGTGCTTCACACAACTTCAAGTTCTCTTTTATAGTGAACTAAGACTTTTCGAATGCTAACATCATTTAAAATAAGGATGATAGGAAGGACAAAGGCAAAATTTGACTAAAAACTATTTGTAAAGTAGGATGAAATGCATTGGAAAATGCTAAAAAAGCACTAAAAGCTTAATTCATCTTTTCCAAAAAAATTCTCATCTTGTCCGACATTCCTTTACCAACAATAAAAGATTTATGTCACAAAATGGGTGCTAAAGAAATATTTTAAAAATTCTAACACAATGGAATAATTTTTGTACTGAAAAGATGAAGAATACGCTAGAAATAAACAAAAGAATGTTAAAGGTAGCAGACAAATAGTTATGGCAACGACAAAAAACTGAGAAAAAAAAGGAGAAAACGATGAATTTTTTATGGAAATAGGTTTATAGAGTGAAATAAGGAGGAGAGAACACAAAAAGATGAAGATTGGATGAAAATGAACGAAAATAAAGGGTGGACAGTGGTTAATAGGAGATAGACAATGGTGAATAAAGGAACAAGAAGATGGTAATGTTTTATTTAGACTTTATTCTAAAATTTTTCACTTTTTTTTTTACAAAATGCAAGGATTAATAACAATTTATAATGACTACAACAACATTGTTAAATATCCATATTAATGTCTTATAGTCGTGCTTCAATGTAGGTTGGAATAGAATATAACATCATCATTAAAGACCCACATTGATATTTTGTTCAACACTTTTTAACATGAAGTTTGCTAAAAAAATTTAACCAAATTACTCCTAACTTGTGGACAATAAAAAATGATAGGATTGTGCATCTAATTTACTTAAGAATGCTGGACATAAATGCTCAAAACGAATGAAGCCAAACAAATTTAAAGAAATTTCACCAAAAGCACAATGAAATAAAGGAAATAATCAAGAATGGCATTTTAATGCATTAACCTAAACGTACATGATATGAACCTAAAACTCCTTGCTCAAATTATTGTTCTTAGCCGATCCAACAATCTCTCGAATCATATGTAATAGTTTCTTTCTCAAATTGATGTTTTGAGCCTACCATCTGGTAAGCTCGTCGTAAGCTATCAAATAATAAAATTTACCTAACTAACATAACTAGTAGTTAGGGTGAGTTAGAGTCGATCCCATAGGGAGCTAGGGTATGCTAAAGCTATTTTAATGCTACCAAAAAGGGAAAACAAAAACCATTATATGCAAAGACATCAAAACTAAATACTAAAGAAAATTAAAGAAACTAAAGCAAACGAATAAGAAACGAAAAATAAATATGAAAGCTAGGTGGAAGATAAATCTAAGATTCTAGACTTATAATTGATCCTCGAAACAGATAAGTTGTGATTCGTCTAAAATGCTAGCCTATAGATTCAAACAAGTTTTCTAGATTTAACGTTGTGGTAGCATTAACAAATTAAGGAATGACTAAACTAAGCCATGATCACATAAGCTTAGACCACGTAACTTAGAGAATTGGGATCCTAGATTAATTACGTAAGTTTACCTACAAACCCAGTTAACCTATTACCATTGATGGAAATCACTAAGGACAATTACGTACCACATGGTTCAATCCTAGAAATTGAATTAAGAATCATATTTAGGATAGCTAATCCTAAGCTTTAATCCTTAATTCATGACATTTACACGGAATTCCAATTCAATCATAAGCTAAATAACAAAGCACATACAATTCCTAGTTAATTCTTACAATTATTAATCTAAAATTCTGTCATTAACTTCCAACCCAAGATTAAACTAACTAAACATTACTAAAATAATTAAAACAATAATTAAACAAACTAATAAAAAATAAAATAAATAAAAGAAAGGTTGGAAAAATACTATAAAATAACAAACCCAGAGCTAAAAATTTAAGAACAAAAGCTAAATTAACAAGAACAAAGCAATCCATTAACAAAGAACAATAACTAAGGTTTAAAACAAATATTTAAACAAAATATGCCAAATAACTAATATTTAAAGAGTAAAACAATGAATTAAGAGAAAAATAACAAAAGAAGTGGAAAATACAATCTAAAAAAGGAAAATAAACTAAAGACTAAAGAATGAAAATCAAGAAAATAAAGAGGATAGGAAGAACACAACACTAAAGAAAAAATATGAAACAAATGGAGCTCTCTCTTCTTTTTAACACATGATGCCATCTATATATGTCCCTTTAGGGTTTTCCTTTTTACTTTCTTATCTCCTAGAGCCTTAGAATGGGACACATGTCACCACTTGAGAAGCTCTTCCTTTATATTTGTTTTGGTCTTAACTAGGTGAGAGTTTATGCTTCTTTTGTCTCTTCCATTGTTTTGTAATTTTGGTTTGTAAAATTGGTTTGACTAGTGTTTTTTAGATTTGGTTTCACCATTGTTTTGTAAAATTGGCTACCTTTGACTAGGTTTGACCATTGTTTTGTCTATTCCTTTGAAACTTTGATGGAACTCTCTCTTTGGTCTTGGATGATTGACTTTGGTTTGGAAGGTTGGAAGCTGCTCACCCGGGAAGGAATAATTATATCAAGCAGTTTCCCTTGGAAACTTCCAAGCCTTGAATGGCTCTTGACCAAGTTTGACTAGGTTTGACTATCTTTGACCCTTTAACATTTGACTCCTCAAGTTGCGTGTTTTTCCTAGTTAGATAGCCTTCATTATACAAGCTTCTCAAACTCCTTTTGTTAAACATTTTAACTCCTTTGCTTTGCATTTCTTCTTTTCTTTCTTTTTCTTCATTTCATAATTAAAATAATTTCAATTTTTACTCCCTAATTTATGAAAAAGGAGTAACATGTTCATTAAACAAATTATAACATTAATTAAGCATATTGAGCAAATAATAGGAATGAATTCAAATTGAATAACTAATAAAAATATAACAAATTCATTCCTATCACCATCCATCACCCTAGTTAAACCTTACACTAACAGACTCATATCAATGGCAATCTTGTTAGTGATTATCTTGTCACATGCTGCATTCATTTGGTATCACTAATTATCCTCAATTAATCAATCAATTCACATACAATTCCAATATAAATTCAAATCAACTTAACAGCAGTGGAGCACATTTATGACTCTGAAATGTAGAACCCACAGATAATTGATTTTATGAATACTAATGAAATTGGATTAAAATTTTCTAAGGAACTCAAGAGCTTTATATTAGAAGGGTTTAGTTGATTCAATTAAATTAAAAACACCTAAAAACTTTCCTAGCAATGTTATGGATTCCAAATTGCTTACAAATTACTTAAATGACTACTTAGCTTAGGATCGGGCTTAAAATAATTAATTGACATATAAATTGGATTGAAATTATTAATCTGGGGTCTTTAATAAATCAAGACATTACTATAGTTAAGTCAATGCCTTATCTCTAACCATCATAATTTGATCTTTGGTTATTTCATCAAATAATAGGCATTGGGCTCAAAGTTCAAGAAGTTCTAATCTTAAATTTCTATTCAAGATTAGTACCCTCATGATAATCAAGGTAGATTTCTCGGATCCTTGAATTAGACCATGTTGTTTATTGAATTATCCAATGATTAAACTAGAGATTGTTGGATCTTCAACCATCTTAGATTATATTTCAAGTTGCTAACTCAAAATCAGCATTATAATCTCAAAATAAACAAAGATTGACATTCAATCATATTGTGGAGACTCAATCAATACATTCAAGAATTGATCCTAAGCTAAATAATAGATTAAAATATTACGCAAGCATCAAACACATGTTCTTGCATAAATATGGCAGGAGTAAGAAAACAAGTAATTAAATTCTTATATTTAACCAAATGACTCTCCAGATAGATAGACATCCTTCAAGAATGTTTACAAACACCTGAAGATCCCTAATACAAACTGAAAACAATAATAATAAAGCTAGAAAGAAAGAAAAAACGAAAAACCTAAACTAGAGAAGAAAGGAAGAAAAATCTAAGCTAAATCTTTGAATTGGGAGCTTTAATCTATATTAACTTGCACAAAATTGGGTTTTTTGGCTTTTCTAATGTGTCCTCAGAAAGTGGGAAGAAGATGGATAAGTTGCAACAAGTGGCTCCTCAAGTTGTACCTAAAAATATCTCGACAGCTATATAAATGGTGCTTGAAGAACAGCACAACAACGCCATTTAGCTACTGCTGTTTGACTACTAGAACTGACTAAAACGTAAGGCTAAAGGAGTAAAACTTGGGTTGGCTATACCCCACCATTTTGCTCTTGCTTTAACTCCTTTCATATTCTTTTCTTGGATTTCCAGTTAAAAATGATGTTAACCTGCAAATAGAACAATTCATGATACAAATTAAACCAAATAACATCAAATTAGGGGATTAATTACAAAAAAAAATCATAAAAATATATATGAATTAAGAACTTATCAACTCCCCCACACTTATTATTTTGTCCTCAAGAAAATCACTAAACCATCTATCTCAAAATAGTATATAAGCATAGGAAAACTTGCTCAAGCCATCAAACCCAATCATTGACACCTTTCCTTAATCATTGAATCATCAAACAAATCATTAAGATGTTATGTGATTAATCAAACATGTAAATTAACAAATTACTTCAAATTACGTCATATTCTTTCAAACTTCAACTTAACTTGAATTAAACGATTTCCATGCATAAAATGGATATACACAAAGCAAAATGACTCTACTTTTAAGAAATTTCACGTCTTTTAAAAAAAATTAAGCATATAAGTGAGCTTTGAAGACTTGACTAAGAGGTCATTCATTCTTTTTATTTGAAGATGAACATTTTTTTGTCAGCATCCCCAATTACTCAACTAGGTAACGTTACATCAATTGGCTATTAGCACCACTCTTTAACTTCAACCAATTGATTCAAAGCCAGCAGAATGAATAAACATTGCTCATTTTTCACAATTTCAACACTTTTTCCATTTTGTTTCTTTTGATTTTTTTAAAGTTTTTCATTTATTTTTATTTTTAATTAAAAAAGATATTGAAAATGCTAAAAGAGGTCATAAAAAACTTTAGGGATATGAATTTTATACATGGAAACTCATATTGCTTATCAAATATCCATAATCCAAAACATGAAACCATTAAAGTTCATTGTTAATAAAAATTCTTAAATGGTAATATAACATTTTAAAACATCAAAATGATTGAAATCAAATGAAAAAATGTCAATGAAAGGTATCATAATAAAAAATTACATTAAAAAATTATAGATTATCTTGAAAAAGATGATAAAATGATAAACTTTAGGATATATAAAACATAAATGTGAAACAACCATTCCCTCCCCCACACTTAAATTGAAAATTTTCCTCAATGTTCTTAAAAGCAAATAATAAAGCACATAAATGAGGGCTAAGGAAGGAAAGCACCCGGAATGAAATGGTAATATCCTTTCAAGCTTCATTGAAGTGTACGTTAAAATGTTTGATCTTTGCTTGCAACAGACTAAAAATCACAAATGTAGAATGAAAGTACAAGAGGCACAAATGAAGGCAAACATGCTCCATAAATAGATAGCTCATCAAAATACATCAATGGAGTCCAAAATACATGAGAAGCTAACCAAAATACAACTAAGAGAAAAGAAATACAACTGAAACAAACACAGAAAAGAAACAAGAAAAACACATGATCTATAAACAAAGTGTGGAAGCCAAGCAAAGCTAATGAATAGAACTAGGATCATCATCATAAGTTTGCTCGTACTCCTCAATCCTATCCAAGTGAAGATCAATGCTAACTAAGTGTTGATCCATTGCATCCATGAGAAAATCCATCCCATCCATCCGAAAGTGTATAGTTGTAAAGAAAGAGCAAATATGACTTTACATCCTTATAAGAACAATCATCACATCACCAAAGGATGATTCAAAAGGAGGCATAGGAGGAACATATGCTAAAATAGAAGTATCGATATGAGGCCTACGAACGCTTGGCGTGACTTTAAATGAAGCCTCATCGGGATCATGAACAAGTGTAAGGGCTAGAATATTTGCATCGTCTATAGGCTTACTTGTCTGTAAAGGCCTAAAAAGAGTGTTCCACCACTCACCTCCAAATAGATGATATGACCAAAGCTTGATAAGGGAATATGAACCATAGTTGGTAGGATGCGCTGCTAACTCACCATCAAAAGAGACACCTACTATCTCAAAGATCATCGTAAGTAAATAGGGAAAGAAAAAATTTTTCATCTTGTGAGCACGTTGATTTACTTTTTGCATGCTCTGCAAAATGAATCCTACTAAAGCCAATCCCTTGATGCCTCTAAATCCATAGAGTAGCTTATACAAAAGATAAGCATCGTCAAATCTAAGCTCATTAAGACCACTAGCTCGAGGAAGGACATTGGCTATAGCTATATGATCTTTAATAGTCAACTGAGTAGTAGGATAGCCTCTATGGTTAGGTAGACTAACAAACCTTAACTAAGCTCCAACTTCATCCATTGAGAACAAGGGATCAGAAGGAACTGAATCACCTTGAATTATGTCTATCTTATGAGCATAAAGTTCCCCTATATTGGGCACTCCTAAAAATTCAGCAAGAAAGGAACAAGTGATCACAATAGGAATACCTCACATAGAAGCTCGAATAACTAATAGGTCTTTTGCATTCTTTTGCTTAAAATTGGTGAAGAACTACTTCACCAATAGTGGATAGTAGAGTCCTACAAATGTTAGTGTAGAAAGCCACTAAAAGGCTTCGAAAAGAGGCGAGGCTTGGAATTCATCTTCAAAGTCAACCTTAATTAATCGCTTGATGATGAAGTCATTGTTATGTAGAGCATCAAACCAATCGAAGTTCTCTTAGCTCGTAAACTGAGAACTATCAAATTTTTTGCATTAGATTGGAGCTATAAGCTCTGGAAGATTGTCTAGGTGCCATCTAAATTAAAACAGTTCAATGAACATATAGCAAATAATTAAAAAATACCATTAAATTTAGAAAATTTTTCTAGGACTAAACATATGAGCATTTTGTGCTTGTGATAATCCATGCAAACTCCTGATCTATTCTAGACTCAAGTAGAAACCATCTCTCTTCTTTTCTTCTCCACAATTTTAATGCCCGACTCATAAGGAATCACTTGTGAAGAACTTACCCTCTTTCTATTAGAGATGCCGTATATGACACCCACATCTAGCAACATCATCATTTCCTTCTTCACTACCTCCATCATTGGTGGATTGAAACATCTTTGCACTGGACGGAATAGGTTAGCTCCTTCCTCAAGAAAAATCATGTGTATACATAAGGTAGGAATAATACCTTTGATATCTACAACTATCCATCCAATGTATTCTTATACTCTTTCACACTAACGAGCTTTTCTTCTTGCACCTTTGTAAGATCAATGGCTATGATAACTGGAAGTGTGTTGTTAATGCCTAGATAAGTGTACTTGAGCCGAGCAGGTCAGGGCTTTAACTCCACTTCTAGTGCTTGCACAGTAGAAGGTGAAAATTGGTTAGTACTAATAGGCAATTCTAAAAAGTGAGGAATATACCTACTAAAAGGATTTGTCTCAAGTGTCCAAATTTCCTCCTTTAGGTCCTCTCTAATCTCAAACTTACTTCGCCAACAATAATACATCTTTTGCTCTAACGGAGTAGACAAGACTACCATTAAAGGGTCACTTGTAGAAAGAAGAGACTAATGTTCTACCAACGAGTCAAGAATATCTACCTTGGCTACAAACTCACAATCTGATGGATAACTAATAGCGTCAAAGATGTTAAAGCGAATGATCTCGCCATTAAAATCCATATTCAAAACCCCACTGTGTACGTTGATCTTAGTTCAAGATGTCTTCAAAAATTACCTACCTAAAATTTTTTTGAAGGACTCCAAGAGTCCTCATCCTACATATCTATCACATAAAAATCTACAGTAAAAAAAAGCTCATTAACCTGCACCAAAATATCATCAATAACCCCTTTGGGGTATGTGTTAGATCGATCAACCAATTGTATGATATCACAAGAGTCATTTAATGAATCAAGATTAAAAGTTTTAAAAATATAGAAAGGCATGACTTTGATAAAAGCTCCTAAATCTAACATGCAACTCTTATATCTTATATTACCTATCTTGTAAGGAATGGTAAAAATGCCTCGATCCTTGAACTTGGGTGGTAGTTTCCTTTGTAAGACTACTGACACATTGCCCCCCCCCCACACTAATCTTTTCATCTCCTCTCTACTTCCACTTATTGGTGCACAGCTCCTTCAAAAATTTAGCATATTGTGGAACTTTCTTAATTGCATCTAAAAGAGGAATATTAACTTCTACCTTGTGAAAGACATCCAATGTTTCCCTTTACTTCTCTTGTTGCTTATTATTTGCTAACCTGGTTTGAAATGGAACATAAGGTGAATCATTAACAATAGGTTGTGAAATATTTACCTGAAGAGGGTGATCCTCCTTCTTCTTTGTTATCTCAGTTTCTTCCTCTTGTTCTTTCTCCCCTTACTTAACCCTTGTATCTCCTTGCCACTCCTAAAAGTAATGGCACAAACATCTTCTCTTGGGTTTTGTTTAGGTTAACTTGGCAATCTAATTAAGCTTTGGGCCTATAACTTTCTCATTGCATCAGCCAGCTGACTTACATGGTTTTCCAAATTCTTTAAACCACTCCTTACTTCCGATTGAAATTAAAGACTCTTAGTCGCTAAACTCTTAATAATTTCCTTTAAATACAAACCTCCAGGTTGTTTTGGTTTTGGTGTTTGTGGATGCGGAGACGTAGGATCAAACTGTGGTTGATTTTTATGGAAACTTGGTCGTGCATGGAACCCTTGCTGATGCTGATAAGTGGCTAGATGAGCATTAGAAATGCTTCCTTGCTATGTTTTCCCATACTTAAAGTTAAGATGATCCTTCCACCCTGGATTATAGGTGAAAGAAAAAGGGTCATACCTTTACTGTTGTCCTTAGAACCCTCTAACTGTGTTGACATGTTGTTCATCTTGTAAAGTAGGGCAAACATCAGTAAAATGATCAGCTAAAGCATAAATACCACATATCTTAGAGGGTCCCTTTCCCATTACTATTTTTTGAACCAAAGATATTAAGTTTGTTACTTATTGCTCCAACTTAGAAATAGAGACTTCCTTCACTTTTTTTCTTAGGGATGAGGTACAGTTGTGATTACCCCAATATTGGGAGTCCATTACCATTGAGGCTATCAAGTTCCTAAAATCCTCTAATGTCCTATCCACTAAGGCTCCACCACTCATAGCGTCTATCATATTCCTATCCAAAGGAAGAAAACCT
>JAOXYD010109761.1:0-11500 GCA_028565735.1 Pinacopodium congolense
GTTGTTATCTTAAAACAAGACAGTAAATGAACGCCCTAAGAATCGTGTCATTGTGTTAGAATTCAATGTCGTTTTAGGTAAGTCTTGGGTTTAGTACTTATGATAAGTTGATATTTTTTTATACTGGACTTATACCATCAACTTGTAGCATGAAAAACACCACAATAAGAGGAAACCTAATAAGAAAAATTGTTAATGGAGCTTTTAGGTTAATCGAGGAAATGGTGATGGGGGCCAATTGACTATGTTTTTAATAGATATTTGTTATGTTTTGACCCTTAATTTCATGATTATATGTTTAATTGATTCTTATAAATGCTTAATTTGTAAGAAATGGAGATTAATTGAAGATTGGAGAAAGAAGAGAATCAAGTTATCCATTTTTCATGAGATATACGTTGGTTTGGAGAGACCTGTGTATACCTCTCTGACCCCCGTATATATGGTGCACATCAAAAGCTATATGGTGATCTTTAGCCTGCTGTATATCTTCGAGTCAACCCACTATATTTGTGACAGACAGACATATCATCTCTAAATCTAAAAAATAGCAGTTTAGGTGTGCTCTCCATTAAGTCTCTTATATTGAAGGAACAAGTGGGCATGTTTGACCGCTATACAAAACAGGAAAAACACAAAAACACGCAGAGAACAAGCAGAGATCATCTATGGAAGTTGGAAATGTTTTCTCTAGCTTTTCTTTAAGTAGCTCTTAGTGTTTTTAAGTTTTAAACACTTATATTTCTATTTCTAAGCTTTTTTCATTTTTCTTTGTTAAGGGTTGGAACTTGCTGTTAAGACATATATCTAAGTCCTAAAATCATCTAAGGGGTTTCTTAAACTCAAATTACTTTATTATTGACTCTATTTTTCAGATTAATTAAAGTTATGTTCTTAAGTTTATATCCTTATATGTTCTTTTATTTTCATGCACATTGATGGTTTATTGGAACTTTGCTGGAGTTTAAATCAAGTGGAGGAGTCTGTGAATCATCCAGGAGATTTCTTAGGTTTTTTTATAACTTCTAAACTCGTTATTTAAGCTCTTATATTAAGATTGTTCAAAGTATGTTGCTCATGTTACATGTTATGCTTATTTTGATCATTATGTGTGGCTGATTCGATTTTCAGCTAAGTATTGGTATATAAATGACTTAAAAGAGCTTGTATGCATGATTAAGGGTTTTATTTTTTTTTATTAAAGGTTTGGATATTCTGTTTTTAAGCTGTCCACTTAATAATGGATTAAAGATAACCTAAGACTTGAGAAATCAATTTAAGATGTTTGAGAAACCAATAAACAACATAAATCAATCATTGTATAACCAAAACTTGATTATTTATGAAAGTTTAAGTTCTGTCATTAATTTTCTAGAAGTTAAATTATTGTTTTTAAGGCCTATTAACTTAATTTAATGCATGATCAAAATTTAAATTCAGATTAATAGAGAAAAGGTATAGTTTTAACCAAAGTCTTGTCTTGAATTTATGAATATACTTTTAATCAGTCCTTATAATGGAAAAATGCTCAACTAACTCATTAATCACCTAATCCTTAGCTAAATTTGACACTTAATTAATTTGTGGTTATTTCTAAAGTAAGTTAAAAGTTAAAATTAAAATTTTTGAAGCAAGCTAAGTTACATTAGCATTTTCTCGCTTTTTAATCATTTGATTGGAATATCGTAAATAATTATTATCTAATTAACCTAATAATTATAACCTTTTCCTGTGGGACAATTACTTAAGGTCTTAAAAGCACTCCATTTTATTCCTTGTTCAATAGGTGCATCTACCTACATTGTTGGTTTAAGTTAAAGTTCCAAATTTTGTTTCAAAATTTAATTCATCCAAAACCAACAACAACAAATGGTGACCAATAGCTTTCAATATAATTATGAGAGAGATCATAGGAAGACATTAGGAACTCATGCCATTAAAGATACAATAGCATTAACAGCTTAATGACAGTCCTTAGTAAGTTATTGGAGATCTTAGAAATGAAAGTTAATAGCAGTTTGTATTGAGGTCCTATAGCCTTCTAAGCTCAAGGATCTGGGTAGTTTTACCATTCCTTATACAATAAGCAATTTGAAAATAGATAGGGCTTTAATGAACCTAGGAGCAAGCATAAATCTAATGCCCTTATCTATCTTTTAGAAGTTAGGAGCGGAAGAACTAAAGCTTAATACAGTTTCATTATAGTTGGATGATCATTCGGTGACATGTCCACGAGGAATGATTGAGGATGTTTTAGTTAAAGTGGATAAGTTTATCTTCCCAGTTGATTTCCTTGTGTCAGACGTGGAAGATGATAGTAAGGTGCCTATTATTTTAGGGCAACCATTTTTGGCTACAGCTAGGGTACTGATTGATGTGTGTGGTGGTAAGTTGATCTTCAGACTTCAGGACAAATAGATCCAATTTAATGTTTTTAAGGCCATGCAACACTCTATGGATTATGACTATTGTAATTTTATTGGAGTAAACCATATTGAGGGTGACCTTTCTATTCTTTTTTGATCTGATCCATTGCAAAAGGTGTTAACTCATTTTGATTTTTTAGATATAAGTGAAGAAGAAATAAGTGAAGTTCTAAATGCTTTAAAATCTAAAAAGGTATCCTATTTTTTGTATCCATCTAAGAAGTATGAACTTCTAAATTAGCCAATCAAGCCTTTGCCTAAGCCATCTATAGAGGAGCCACCTGAAGTAGAACTTAAGCCTCTTCATGTATGTTTGAAGTATGCATTTTTTAGTCCACCATCTCATTTGCTTATTAATATATCATCATCTCTAAGTGATTAAATGGAGGACAACTTATTGAGAGTATTATGAGATCATATAAGAGTAGTTGGGTTGACAATAGCAATTATTAAGGGGATAAGTCCTTCAATCTATACCCATAATATTTTCATGGAAGAAAGAATCAAGACAATAGTCCAACCGCATTGAAGATTAAACCCAAATATGAAAGAAGTAGTAAAGAGTGAAATGGTAAAGCTATTGAATACTGGAATAATTTTCCTATATCTGATTTAGATTAGATTAGCCCAATTTAAGTGGTACGAAGAAAATGTGGAATTATAGTTGTTCAAAATGAAAAAAATGAACAAATAGATACTACAAAGGTAATTGGATGGTGATTGTGTATTGATTTTAAAAAATTAAATGTCGCTACCAGAAAGGATCACTTTCCATTACCTTTCATTGATCAATTCATAGAAAGACTAGCTAGGCACAGTTTTCATTATGCATTAGATGGGTATAATGGCTATTTACAAATTCCAATAGCCCCTAAAGACCGAGAGAAAAATAAATTTACCTGTTCATATGGCAAATTTTCTTATAGACACATGGATTTTAAGTTATACAATACCCCTACCACTTTCCCGCACTACATGATGGCTATATTATCTAATATAATTAAATCTTGCATCAAATTGTTTATGGACAATTTTTCTGTATTTGGCACATCTTTTTATTCATGCTTTAAAAATTTGGATAGAGGGCTTAAAAGATTCGAAAAAAAAAATTTGAAGCTAAATTGGGAAAAGTGTCATTTTGTAGTTCAAAAGTGTATTTTACTTAACCATATCTAAGTAAGAGCATAGAAGTAGATCCAACTAAGATTGATGTAATCGCTTAACTCCCACCTTCAAATTTAGTTAGCACGGTTAGGAGTTTCTTAGGTCATATTTGCTTCTACTGGAGGTTCATTAAGGATTTTTCAAAAATTATGAAGCCATTTACCAATCTCTTAACCAAGGATGATATATTTAAATTTGATGAAAAATGCATGAATTTTTTTTAGCTATTGAAGGAAAAGCTTGCTTAAGCACTAATCCTAGTGCCACTAGATTTGGTCCTTACTTTTTGAATTGATGTGCGATGTAAGTTTTTTAACAATTGGTGTAGTTCTAGGGAAAAGAAAAGGGAATTTTTTTCATTCGATTTATTATGCAAGTAAAATAATAAATGAGGCCCAAGAGAACTACATGATTATGAGAAAGAGATGCTAGTTTTCATCTTTGAACTTGATAAATTTCAATCTTATTTCACTCTTTCAAAGATGACAGTCTATACAAATTAATCAACGTTGAAATATTTGATGAATAAACCTGATGCAAAGCCAAGGTTAATTAGATTGGTCCTATTGTTGTAAGATTTTTACAAAAAAATTAAAGACCAGAAAGGTGCTAAAAATTTGGTCACTGATAAACTTTCGAGATTAAGTGTAGAAGTCAGGGAAATAGGGGAAGACCAAGATATTAAAGAATTGTTTCCAGATAAGGAATTGCTAGTTATGAAGAATAATTTTCCATGTTATGTTGATCTTATGAATTATCTAGCTACCAATGTGATTCCTTATGTTCTATCATATTAACAAAAGAAAAATTTTCTAGCTAATGTTAAGGGATATTGGTGGTATGACCCATTCTTATATAAGATTTATGGTGATGGAATTATCAGAAGATGTGCTCCTACTAAGGAAGTGCCTTCTATTTTAGATCATTGTCATTCTAAGGAAGTAGGAGGGCATTTTAGGCCAACTAGGAATACACACAAGGTTTTACAATCCAGATTCTATTGGCCCACTTTATTTAAGGATATATTTAGGCATGTTAAATCTTGTGATAACAATTAGAGAGTTGGAAACATTTCAAGGAGACATGAAATTCCATTGAATTATCTTTTGGTATACGAGGTTTTTGATGTATGGGCATTGATTTCATGGTCCCTTTCCCTAAATTATATGCCAATCAATATATTTTAGTCGCAATGGATTACACGAGCAAATGGGTCAAAGTAATGGCATTACCAACTAATGATGCAAGAGATGTGGTTAAATTTCTAAAGAACAGTATTTTTACCAGATTTAGTATACCACAGATGATCAGTAGTGACGGACGATCACATTTCTGTAATAATCAATTTGATTCCCTCTTATTCAAATATGGGTAACTTATAAGGTTACCATGCCTTATCATCCCCAAATTAATGGTCAAGTCAAAATTTCAAATTAAGAAATAATTTTTTTAAAAGACCTTTAGTTCATCAACGAAAGATTGGTCTATGAAATTGGATGATGTGTTATAGGAATATAGAACTACTTATAAAATGCTTATTACCATGTCTCCTTATTGCTTAGTCAGTTACTAGTTGAGCTAGAACTTAAGGCATTTTGGGTGATAAAGTTCTTAAATTTTGACTTAAGAAAAACTATTGAACAAAGGTTTTTACAATTGAATAAGTTAAATGAATTTTGTTAAGATGCCTGTGAAAATTCTAAACTTTATAAGGAATGAGTAAAAAGATGGCATGACAAGCATATTGTTTAGTAAGATATCAAAGTTGATGATAAGGTATTAGTATATAATTCAAGGTTAAGACTCTTCCCTGGAAAGCTGAAATCAAGATGGTTTGGTCCTTATGTTGTGATTAAAGCCTATCCTTTTGATGCTTTTGAGGCTTAAAATGCCTAATCCACCATTAAAGTTAATGGTCATAGGATCAAGCTTTATCTCCTTAGGTTAGTAGGGGAATTTGCTAATATTGTCACTCTTTATGATCCTCATTAATCTAGGCCCTATTTCTTTTTGCTTTTTTTGTTTGTTTATATGTAGTTTTGTTTTATTTGTGTGTTAGAATAGTAGTTGGTGCTTTCTTTAATTTTGTGTTCTTCCTTTTATTTCTATTTTGTACTCCTTATTATTCTTTGATCTTCTTTTTTTTTAAGAACATGGCTTCAGTTATTATAGCTCTGATATCTTTTTCAAAGCAATCTATAATTTATGAAAAAAAAATTATTTTGATGCATTTTCATTGAAAATATTTCCTTTTTTTTCATTTATTATGCCCCTTTTAGATGTTATATGGTTGCTTAAGTATATTGAATATCAAATACATTTAAATTTTTATTTTTTTTAGATAATGATATCTTATTTAAAATGTGATTTCTTTTAAACTACTTTATCATCTTATTTAGTTAAAAAATTGCAAAAGATTTGAAAAAGAAAAAAAAGGAAGTAAAAATTTAAAGAAGTGAGCTAGTTTTATTTAATCCGTTGGCTTTGAACCAACTAATTAAAGTTAAAGAGTGGTGTTAATAACCAGTTGACGTGATGTGACTCAATTGAGTAATCGAGGGATTGTTCTTGATAAAATATTCACCTTCGCGTAAAAAGATTGAGTGACTTCTGAACCAAGATTCAAATAAAGGATATTTTAGTTATTTGAAAGATAATGTATCTTGCATTAGCACTATTTATTTTACAAAGGGAATTTGAAGTTATAATTAGGTTGAATTTGATGAAACATGAAGTAATTTAAGGATCTTTGTGACTTGATATGTTTAATTAATTGTATAATATCTTTTAGGTTCACTATACTTGAAAACCTAAGGAAATCTATCCAATGGCGATGTTTTATAGGTTGAACAAGTTTTCATAAGTTTATAGGCCATTTTGAATTTAATGATTGATAGATTTTCTCGAGGGAAAGAAAATGTTTAAATGTATGGGAGTTGTTAAGTTATGGTTTTGTTTCATTTTCATATGATTTTGATTATATTTTAAGGTAAATTTACTCCAATTTGATGCTAAAGTATTTAATTATCCTTTGGATTGATGTGCAATATAGATTGAAGTTTGAAACATGAGAAATCTAGAGACAACCTGCTAAATATTTGAAAATTAGGAGTAAAATGGTGACCCAACTGTCTTGTCATTTAACTATGAAGACCCACCATTTTGCTTAATCTGGAGACTAAATGGTTGAGTTTATACGGTGCTGTTTAACTTTAAATCAAGCATCATTTAACTACTAGTCATTTCTTTTCCAATTAGATCAATAACTCTGACTTACTGTAACTTGCCGAACTTGACTCCAACTAGCAATTGATATATTTATTGGTCATCTTAAACCAAAAAAAGAAAAAAGAACATAGAGAAAATGCACAAAACCATATCACACTTTAGATTCTCTAAAAATTGTAGGTTCCCTTCTTTTGATCTTCACATTTTCTAATTATGTTTTGTAGATTTAGCTTGTTTTTAAGGATTGTAATAGCATAGGAACGTGAATCAAACTTGTATCTACATTTTTAACTATTTGTGGTGCTTTTTAAACTTGTTTTTACATTGAAATCTAGTCTTTTATTCCTTATGCTCAAGAACATGATGAATATGATATTTATGCATTCTTTCTTGATTCAAATGAGTAACTGAGTTAATTTCTTGTTGAGGAATGACTAGTAGATGACCTGTATGCATGCTTGTTCGTAATTAGGAGTTGTCTTTTGCTAATTTTGAATGCTT
The DNA here is from genome assembly GCA_028565735.1 of Pinacopodium congolense. NCBI lineage: Eukaryota > Viridiplantae > Streptophyta > Magnoliopsida > Malpighiales > Erythroxylaceae > Pinacopodium > Pinacopodium congolense. Next base: position 7,320 of record JAOXYD010109761.1, read on the forward strand.
AAAGCTTATTTTAAATTTATTACTTAAGATAAATATGAAAAATGGTTAAGTAGTGCTCCAATCACTTATTCCATTTGAAATCAATAAGTAACTTGGTTTTAATCAAATCATAACCATTTATTGATTAACCAAGAGTGTTTTAATATGAAAATATGAATTTTTAGGTTAAGATTTCTACACTTTAAGTTGACTTCTTAGATTTATAGGTGGGCTAAACTAAAAATTATGAAAGTTAGAGAAAAGGCATTGATTTGACCATAACCTTGCCTTGATTTAGTTTAGTTGCCCTAAGACAAGCCTCCTATTCCTTAATTATTCCATCAAGATCATTGAAATCCATTTCCTTAACCAATTAATCCATCAAGCAATATTTAAACTCAAAGTTATTCTTCTTTGCATAATTAGAAGTCTTTAGTTAAATTTGGCAATTTAGTTAATTCAATCATTCAATTTTGTGTTTTTAGATAATTTTAATGCAATTGCCTTAGTACTTGCATAGTTATTCCCTTAAGGTGATAATTCCAATCTAAAATACTCCATTTATTGTTTATGACTGATATACATGTCGATTAAGTTAGTTATATGTGTTTTAAAAAATGTGTTCTTTAATCACTTAAATTGATAATTAAATTGAATAATTTATCCTAATAGACAACTAATGCAATAACCTCTAAACCTAACCCTAGAGAATATGCTAAGGCTATTAATGTTAGAAGTGGAAAGAAGGTCTAAAGTGGAGACTTAGATATTAAGAAGAAAGAAAAAGAAGAAAAGGAGTAAGGAAACGATGGTGGAAACTGAAGTTTAAAATGAAAAGGAAAGGAAGGAAAGGGTGAGGAGCAAGCGAGAACCCATAGGCTTTTTACTAACCCAGATGTTCAACTGTACAAGCCTAGGATTCCTTATCCTCAGAGGTTTATGAATGAAAATTAAGATAAGCAATTTGGAAATTTTGTAGAAATGTTTAAGAAATTGCATATAAATATCCCATTTAATAAAGCCAATGTGAAAATGCCAAATTATGCCAAAATTTTAAAGGATATTTTGTTAATGAAGAGGAAATAAAAAAATTATGAAAAATATAAAGTTAAATGAAAAACCTTCTACAATCCTTCTTAAGAAGTTACCTCCTAAGTTAAAGGACCCTGATAGCTTTACCATTTCTTATGTTTGCTGGTTTTGCTACATTATAAGTATAAAGGTCGTAACTTATAGTATAACAAATATTGATCCTATGGGAATTGAATATAGGCACCTAGGAATCTAAATTGAACTTTTTTTAAGGTCAAACAAATTTATAGAAACTAAAAATATAAAAAAAGTTAATAAAAATGAATTTAATCGTAGAAGAAAGCAAAACAAGATGATACTCAATACTAGAGACTTAGGGGTTACTCTATCCCTATTTATCCTCGTTTTACCTTATTGATTCAATTGTGTTTGATCCTAGATATCTAATGGTTTGACTACCCTCTATCCAGATCTAATCAATTAATCCTAATTGAAGTACTTACAAGCTGAATGGTACCTCTCAGTTCATGACACAACTTTTGAATATGCAACTGAATTTAAAGCAATCCTAAGGAAAATCAAGAAACAAATAAGATCTCTCTTCAATCTCTTGTTAATCTATTAATTATAGGTCTATTAAGCTATTAACTCTCGTTGTATACATTAACTCAAGTAAATCAAGACAATCCTTCAATTCTAAGTGATTATAGGCTCAACAATTAGCACAAACAACCATTCATTAAATCAATAGGATAAAAGTTAGATAAACAATTCAAGAACAATCCCTAAAATAAATTTAGCAATCCATAATCATACTAGGGTTGGATGTAATTTCATGCACAAGACTATAATCAATGCCTACAATCTCATTGCTGAAATGGTTATAAATGGTTTCTAGTACAATTTTGAATGCCATCAAAGGAAGCAACATGGTATTCATGTAATTAATGATACAATAGCTCTTGTAGCTCAAATGGAAGTACTGGACAAGAAATTGGATAGTCTAATGAGTGAAGCTGGTAGTAGTTCTTATAAATTTGAATGTGAAAGTTATGGTAGTATTTCATATACATCATTAGAGTGTCAAGAAGGTAGCCCTTTTGCCTGTGAACTAGAATAAGCCTAATATGTCAAAAATTTCAATAGGCAAAGAGGAAACCTTTTCTTAAATATTTATAATCCTGGTTGGAGGAACCATCATAATTTTTCCTAGAGAAATAACTAGAACTGCCTGCAATAACCACAAAATATTAAAGCCAACGCTCAAGGAGCACCTCCACCTGGCCTTAGAGCTAACCAACCTCAAATAGAGTCACCTTGTTTAGAAACAATTTTGAAGTATATCCAATCTAATGAGTCTATAATACAAAATCATAAGACGTCAATTAAGAATCTAGAGACTCAAGTTGGAAAAATTGTAAAACTCTTATAGAAGAGTCTACCTGGTAAGCTTTCGACAACCACTAAAGCCAATCATAAAGAACATACTAAGGTGATTACCTTAAGAAGTGGAAAAGAGGTTGAGAATGAAAGAAATAAGATTGAAGAGAAAGGAAAGAAAGTGATGGTGGAGATTAAAGCAGAAGAGAACAAAATAAGACAAGATAGAAGAGAGAGAATTATTAAAATAAGATAGCAAGTGGAAGAAGATGATAGAATAGAGAGAAGACATGAAAGAAGAGAGAGAGCGATAGAAAAAGAGAAGAACAAAAAAAAAAGGATGATGAGTGTGAGAGTTCAGAGAAGCCATCTAAGTTGTTTGCTTATCTCAATATGCAGTCATATAAGCCTAGGATAATGTACCCTTAAAGGTTAAAGAATACTCACCTTGATAAGCAATTTGAAAAATTCTTGGAAATGTTTAAAACGTTTCATATCAATATCTTATTTACTGAAGCAATTTCTCAAATGCCTTCATATGCCAAACTTTTTAAGGAAATCCTATCTAAGAAGAGAAGATTGGAAGAGTTATTGATAAGGCTTGATGGATCTTAGAGAAATAATTAATCTAATTCCCTTATCTATTTTCAAGAAGTTAGGATTATAAGAACTTAAACCAATGACAGTCTCATAACAATTAGTTGATTGATTTGTAACCTATCCACAAGGGATCATTGAGGATGTTTTGGTAAAAGTTGATAAATTTATCATCCCTATTGATTTCCTAGTCTTGAATATAGAAGAGGATAGCATAATGCCTGTCATTTTGGGAAGGCCATTCATGGATACTGCTAGAGCATTGATAGATGTTCATAGAAGAAAACTCATTCTCAAACTTCAAGTTGAAGAGATTGAATTTAATGTTTTTAGAGCAATGAAACATCCCTCTACTTTGGATTAATGTAACTTTATTGGAGTTCATTCTACTCCAATTAATCCATTCAAGTATCTTTGTTCATATTCATTACAAAAGATTTTAATTCATTTAAGTTATTTAGGAGTTGAGGAAGAGGAAGTTAATGAAGCATTAGAGGGATTAGAGGCTGGAAAGGAAACCTCTAATTGGATTCAATATAGAAGGTTTAAGCCTCTAGATTAGCTAATTCAATCCCTTCTAAGAACATTAATTGAGGAGCCTCTAACTCTTGAGTTGAAACCTCTTCCCTTGCATTTGAAATATGTCTTTTTTAAACCTCTATGGTAATTTCTTGTGATCATCTCATCATCATTAAGTGATATGATGGAGAAAAGATTGTTGAAAGTGCTTAGAGAGCATTAGAATGGTATAGCCTAAACCCTAGCTGACATTAAATGATTAAGTCCTTCTATTTGTACTTATAGAATGTTCATGGTCTAATCATAGTGTAGGCTAAATCTAAATATGAAGGAAATTGTGAAAAATGAAGTAGTTAAGCTCATGGATGCTGGTATTATCTTTCCAATATCTAATTCTACATAGATTAGTCCAGTTCAGGTAGAACCAAAGAAGGGAGGAAATACTATTATGAAGAATGATCAAGATGAACTTATTATGTAACGCCCTAATACCCCCAGGAAGGAATACCAAGGCGCTACTCACTCAATTCTCGGGCTCACGTGATCTTTATCAATTTTAATAACTAATTGTGGAAGCATTTACCAAGTTGTTCAACATGTATATTCATTTCACATGCAACTGCACAGCGGAATCTAATAACACATGCACAATAGCTAACTGAATCATAAAGTAT
>JAOXYD010109772.1:0-25218 GCA_028565735.1 Pinacopodium congolense
TTTTTATAAATCATTTTATAACTTAAATTGCAAGGGTTTGAAGCATAAATAAGTTAAGTCTTTAATTTTATCTTTTCGTCCTTTAATCAATTAATTTAGAATTTCCTAGATAATTGTAATCTAATTAATCTAGTAATTAACTTAATTAATCCAAACATTTTTCCCCGTGGGTTCGACATTCGGAGTCTTAAAATTACTCCACTTTATTACTTGTTCGATAGGTGCACTTGCCTTTCGTCACGTTGGTTTTTAATTAATCTCATTTTGGTTTTCAAAGTAAAATCGGTTTAAAGAACACCCATTTTTAATCATTCAACCAACGACCAAAAATAATAGAAAGAAAGAATATGACTTTACAAGAAATTGCTAAAATAATTATCAATGAATATAAATTACCTTAGTATTTTTGGGTTTAAGCTAGTTTATGTGCATATCATATCATTAATAAGGTTAACATAAGACATAAAATGGATAGAAACCATTATGAAATTTGGAGAGGTAAGAAACCCAAGATTAGTCATTTTAGAATATGTGATTACAAATGTTATATTTTAAGCATTATGGATAGTTTAGGCAGGTTTGATTCAAAAATTGATGAAGGCATATTTTAAGGCTACTCTTTAACTAGTAGGCATATAGGGTGTTTAATAAGAGAACTCGTGTAGTAGAAGAATCTATGCATGTCGGTTTTTGTGAAACTAACCTTTTTGAAAGAAAGAGAGTTCTTAAGGATGATGATACAAGTGTGTCTAGGGACTAGGAGAAACTATCACTTGAAGAAAATGATAAAGGACAAACCTCACAAAATCCAATCCTTAAACTAAGGGAAGAAAGGAAGAATGAAAAGCTACCAAAATATTGTAGATATAAGAAGAATCATCCCTCTAACCAAATAATTGGTGATGTTCAACAAGGGGTAATTACTCATTGCCATTTAAAAAATTTATCACATCTTGCTTTTATGTCTTAAATTGAACCTAGGAGTGTTGAAGAAACCTTAGATGATGAAAATTGGGTTTTGGCTATGAATGGAGAATTAAATCAATTTGAAATAAACAAAGTTTCAGGTTTAGTATCTAAGCATAAAGATTACCTGATAATAGGTACAAAAATGGTTATTAAGAACAAATTAGATGAATAAGGAAACATAGCTAGAAATAAGGCAAGAATAGTTGCTAAGGGCTATAACCAAGAAGCAAGAATAGATTGTGATGAACATTTTGTCACTGTAGATAGATTAGAAGCCATTAGACTTTACCTGCATTTGCATCCTACATAGGTTCTAAATTATTTCGAATGGATGTTAAATGTGCATCTTTTAATGGTTTCATACAAAAGGAGGTTTATGATGAAAAACCCTTTGGTTTTGAAAAACTTGCTGCACCCAAGCACATTTTTATATTATCTAAAGCTTTATATAGTTTAAAACAAGCACCTAGATCATAGTATAATAGATTAAGTGGATTTCTACTTGAAAATGATTTTTTAACAGGCATAGTTTATACCAATTTATTTATTAAAAAAAGAAAATGAAGATTTGTTAACTGTTCAAATTTATGTGGATAACATTATTTTTTATACTACTAATGAGTTGTTGTCCGAAGAGTTTGCTAAGTGTATGAATAGTGAGTTCGAGATGAGCATAATTGAAGAATTGAAATTCCTTCTCAAACTCCAAATCAAGCAAATGAAGGATGGCATCTTCGTCAACTAAGTCAAGTATAAAATGAAGTTACTCAAAATATTTGGCATGGATAAAACAAATTATTTGGCACCCCAATGAGCACATTCACAAAGTTGAACAATGACGAAGATGGTAAGAAAGTGGATGTGAAGCAATATTGAGATATGATTCGTAGTTGACTTTATTTAATTATAAGTAGGCTTGATGTTATGTGTAGTTTAAGTTTATGTGCTAGATTCCAAGCATCACCTAGGGAATCACATTTATTACTTGTTAATTGCTTCCTTAGGTATTTATGAAATACACTGAATTTAGGACTTTGGTATCATAGAAATACATGCTTAGAATTAGTTGGTTATCTTGATGCTGACTGTGCAAGAAGTTTACAAGATAGAAAAGTATATCAGGTACAAGTAATTTCTTAGGAAATGAATTAGCCTCATGATTTAGTAAAAAACAAAATTCTGTTACATTTTCTATGGCAGAAGCTGAGTATGTAGCCATCGGTAGTTATTATACTCAAGTTTTATCTCTTAGATAACAACTTAAGGATTATTGTTTATATTTAAACAAAATCCCCATTAGATGTGATAATAAGAGTGCTATTTGTTTAACAAAAGGACCATATTCAACATTCTAAGACATATCATATAGAAATTAGGTATCATTTCACTAGAGATCAAGCTCAAAATGGGGATATTAAACTTGAATTTTTTTGATACCATACATCAATTCATAGACATTTTTACCAAACTTACATGTTAAGATAGATGTTACATGATTAAGAGAGAGTTAGGCATAATAGATGGAAATTCATTATGACATTGTTTCATCTCTTAATTTTTTAAGTTGTTTAAATTGTTTATGTAATATTTATGTTTTAAAGTTTTAAATTTGTGTATTTCTTCATCGTGTTTACTTTTTTATTATGATTCCAAAAAGGGAGAGAGATGTGTGATATTATGTTTCATTTAAGGGGAGGGGGAGTAGTAACTTATTTTTCAAAATTTTCAAAATTCCCTGAAATTTTGATATATTACATGAATTTAAGAGGATTCATAGTTTTTATCCAACTTAGGGGAGTTGTGTTGTAATTGATAATTATTGATTCATTGTATGAGTTTGATAAATTGAGGGAAAGCTTTTTCAAAATTAGAAATATGGTAACTATTTGAAAAACTTTTAATTGAGTTTAACCTTAATTTCATGACTTGGATTAAGATTGAGTTTAATGATCATATGGTATTTGATGTATGATTTTTAATATTTTATTGCCACAATATCATATAGTTTTGTCATCATCAAAAAAAGAGGAGATTATTGAACCAAGGGGTGTTCCTCCTTATTTTAGATGATGACAAAATGATTTTGTTTCTAATAATTGTTATGTTTAAGTGTGTTGAATGATAGGTGTATGGAAGAAAATACAAGCGAATTCATTTGAGGAGTCTTGAAAGATAGTATATGAAGACTCAAGTTATTAAAGAAGCAAATTAGTCTTAATATAGGTTTATTTATGTAATTTTTATTATAAATTTTGCTTAGATCATTTTGGATACTTAAGAGTCTCATTCATGCATATTTGCATACATTAATTAGAATATACATATAGGTTTTATAATCAAAAGGTATTATATATGTTTGATATGAGTGTATTGCAAAAATCCTATTGATGGACGAATGACTATGTTGTATGTGAATACATGAGTATGTGTGTTTAATGAGGTTGGTTAAACTTGTATGAATTGGAAAATTGATGAAGTATATAAAAAGGTAAAAAGAAAGAAGTGTTAATGTTAAGGAAATTTGGTAATTTGGATAAATTTGGATGTATTAAGTTTGTATAACCGTGTAAAATGTAATTGGTATTTATTAGCACATGTTGAATCCGTTAATTGGGTTTAGAATTGATTTTAATTAAATTTCGATTGATTTGGAGTGGAATGGGCCAAGAGTGTCTCAACCTAAGGAGGTCGCTCAACTGACCCACAAAGATCGATCAACCGACCTTGGCAGGATGCAGCAAAAAATGTAAAATGACTAGTTTTGTAATGGTAAAATAATCAAATATTTTATAATGACTAGTTTTGTAATGGTAAAATCTTTAAATATTTTAAAGTGTTATGTATCCATTATACAATGGCTTGGAACAATATGTATAACTAGGCCATGTTAGTATGTGTTTTTCATCCAAGAAACATTCTAAACATTCTTATAAGTGTTATTGAGCTTTCTAATGAATTTGTGTTAAGTGTTTTTATGAACTTACTTGAGTTTATGATTCTTTTTTTAGCATTCATCATATAAGTGTATGTGAGCCTCTTTCATACACCAAAGTGAGCATAATGAAATATCTTTTAAGAGTTTATTGAGCCACAAAAGGAATTTGTTTAAATAACATTGTATTTTTTGCTATTGCATAATCTCAAAATCATAATAAGTTTTGTTGAGTACTAGATTTAGAGGCAAGTGGACAGCTCCAAATTAAGATAAATCGTATTATATCTCTCTTCCTTTACTCTTTTACTTTTATGTATTTATTTTAGCTTGTTTAATTTATATTGTTTATTTAAATTGGTGAATTAAATGTAAGTGTTTAACTTTGCTTTTTATAAAATTGGTAAACTTAGATTGAATAACTTAGAAAAAGGTTTTTAAACACCTGATTTACCCCCTCTCCCTCCTAGGTGCCATATAGGGCCAGCAGAAATTAAATTAATCTTTCAAGGATAAAATATGAAAGTGTTGGAATATGAAACCTAGAATGTGAGCATATGGGTTGTTTTAGTTACGTTTCTTAGATTTAATAGAGTGAATCATTTGATTCAAAATAAATTAACTAATATGAATTTTGACATTATTATCAAGGTGAAAAAAATCAAAGATGATCAAGGGCTAGAAAAGTAAAGTAGCCACTTATAGAAATAAAGTTATACTTGAAGAGAAGATGATGAAAATAGGGGAAATTACAAAAGAACAATCTTACAATTGTAGGACTTACTTTATAAATTCTAGTAAGTAAGGAGTCCCACCCTTGAGCAATGAAAATTTAAATAAGGCTATATTCTTTAAAGTGATCTGCATGAGTTGGGGAAATAATATGGCTTCATGGAGTTTATAAGTGGCATATTTAACAAATTGAGGAGAGATGATATCAATACACTCATCCTTATTTTAACTTGGGGGCTGAGAGTTCTTAATTCTAGTTGAGGATCTATATTGATATGAAGAACCTGTATGCTCTTTACATGTAGAACCACCTCCTTTAATTCTAGCCATGGTAAATGAAATAGGGGATTTTGTAAAGAATCCATTGGAAGGCAAAAAATGATTAATCTAAGAAGGCTTCAAGAGTGGTTTTATGCACAAGTTTCACAAGCTTAATGGTCAAAAGAACAACCTACATAAAACACACTCTATAAACCATATTCTATCTTCAACTACTATAATCCACAATTAATTTCATGAAAATAAACCATCACACGTAGAAAATTTTAATAAAAAACAATGTATCCAAGTTGGAAATTTGAGTATTAGTTCAAAATCATGAAATCAATCAAAATTGAGTTTGGTAATAGTTCAACTATGCTGTCAATTACATTTTTGAAATGTTAATTTCACAGAAGTCTATAAATTAGCATAATTTGAAAGAAGCACCAACTTCTAATAACCTAGATTGGTGAAAACCAAATTAAGTTGAAATTGAGGTTATAAAATGCAGTTAAGGGGTTTAAATAGTTTAATTATCATGAAAATACTATCAAATTTGAGAAATTTTGCCAAAACTTTTCAAAATCCTCTAGAAAATATTGGTTGATCATTTGTTAAACTAGTTGATCACTTTAGCCTACATTGGTTGATTAATTCCTCGAGAAAATACACACTAGTCGATTACTTAGTTTATACTTGTTGATCAATCCCTTTAGAAAAAAGTTTTTAACATTTCAAAAAAAATTTCTATTTTTTAAAACTTATTAAAACATTACAAAATACTTCTTTATAATAATACTTGATTCAAACATACTCAAAACTTCCCTAAAAATATTTTAATGCATAAAGAACATTTTTTTTAAAATCACAAAACATTCCTCTTGATTATAAAACCATATGTATAAGCATTAAATATGAATGCATATGTATGAATTGAGCCCTAAAACACATTGATAAGATCAAGATAAGATTTACAACAGAAAAACATACATTGAATAACCTATTCAACTTAGCTATTTTTATCTTGATCCTTCATATAACACTTTAATCTTCACTTATCATTAGCTTTGGCTCTAATTTATATCCTTGTACTCCTTTTTCATTCCTACCCTTTTAATAACTTAAAAACAAAGAAATTGTTAGTAGTAAAGATATTTTGTCATCATCAAACATAGATTATAACATCCATGGTTTAACAATTACCCTTTGCTAATGATGCGTCATCTCTCCTCTTTTTTCAATTCCCATGCTCTTACTTCTCTCTAGCTTGCTCTTATTCTTACTAGATGCAATTAGTAATCATAGTTTTGTATCTCCTGTTTTTAACCAATTCCAACCCCCTTAATCGTTAACTTTTCTTTAGCCTTTGAACATATTTTATTCTATCTCTCAACCTAAATCTTTAGACATAAAATTATTTGCTCTACAACAACTTGTTGACTCATGCCCTTGTTCTTGTTCCTTCCCTTGAAATTCCTACACCACCTCTCTATTCTCCTCATCATTGAAGCTTGTTATCTCTTCTAAAATTCCTACTTATTCTTGCATCCTTTCTTTTTCCTACCTAAATGTTCTTTGATTTTTGGTAACTACATTTTAAAAAAATATAAAACACCAACTTCCCTTTTTCTTGGTTTAGTAGTAATTGGATTTTAGAGTAGGTTTTTTACTCATCCTACAACTTCCTTTCCTTCACTTCCACCCTCATCCTCATAATCTCAAATTCATCACCTATGCTCAGCTACTCAAGTACCTTAAACCTAAGACCAAACCTTACCAATGGAAACTAACCTCTAGAACACCTTGATGTAGGTGCAAAACATAGTGATCTCCTACTAACCTCTCTTAATGCTAGTTTGACTTCTTCTTCTCTTGTAAGGATGCTACATTTAACTATTCTTGTTGCCTTATCTATTCCCCGACTACCTCAACTGCCAACAAATCTAGGCTCACTTACAGCCAAGTTCTAAGTGAATCCACCTCCACAAAAAAAAGCTCCTCTAATTGAGATATGGTGGAAGGGTGCAACTAAGTAGAATAACACAATTGTTAGGATTTTTTATGGATAAAAGAATAGCATATCCTATGGTATAACTTTGGATACAGTTGAATTGGAATAAGCATGGATTAAAGGAGGTAATGTTTTTTAGAAAGGAATGTTCTTATTTAGATTTATATTCGCTAACTTAGTTTATAAAGTGATAAAAGGTGGACCCTAACATGAACAACACAAATTAATGTTCTTGTAGTAATGAAGGCCTAGATTGAAAGTAGAAATAATGATGACAATACACATATCAATCGGGATTAACTTTCATAACGTTCTATTTGAATATTGGTCTACTATTAGCTTGAGTCACCTACATAACTATATAGGTAAACCAATTTTCATGGATAAAAACACTATATCAATGAAAAGAATAGGATATGCAAGATTTTTTTTTTTTCAGAACTAGACTACATCAAGAACTACTAAATTCCATTACCATGCTGAAACTTAATGAAACTAAAAATTTGATATATCATGGGATATGGATTTACTCTCAATGTAAGCCTAACTTATAGCATAAGGTTAAGGAATGGATGAGGATAGGTCAACTATTTGAGAGATGAGATTATTGGGAGTCATAGGATAAGGACAACCAAAGGAAGGATGTTTATACTAATCTAATCATTTCTATGAGTTTAGCCACATAATAAGACACAATCACTCCTGGAGAGGAGAGACCCTTTGACCATAACAAAGCTATTTTAGAGAATCAATTAGTTAATGCAACTATGGCTAACACAAGTATTGCAGTTATATTTAATAGTACAAAAAATGTTACAATAAGAATTGATATGGCTTGGTAAAGCTTATCACAAGCTACCAAATAATAAATACCTAACTAATTATGTAGCAAGACAAGTCAAAGTCGATCCCATAAAGAACTAGTAGTATTTTTCAGCTATTCCTAATGTTACGCAAAAGAAAAAGAAAACAAAACAAAACCCCAGGAGGCCATGGAATTAAAATAAATGAAAAAATAACTAACGAAATTAAAGCGAACACAAATAAGAAAGCAAAAAACAAAGATGACAAGCAGGGCAAAAGATATTTTTCAAATTTATGAATTATAATCAATCATCAAAAACATATAAATTGTGTTATGCCTAAGATGTTAGCCTATAGATACAAACAAGCTCTTGTGTCCTATATTCCTCCAATTTTAAATAAATCCAACGAGCTCTGGAAATACCCTTAGTTATACAACAACTTAGAACAAACTCTCTAAATTTAATGGGGTAACAACATTAAGAACTAAGGAATAGCTAACTTAAATCATAATCTCACAAGTTTGAATCATGCAATCTAAAGAATAAAAACTTGAGGCTAAGTTGATTAAGTCTTAATTATAAATTTAATTAGCCTATCGTCACTTGTAGTAATCACTAATGATAACTATGGATCAAAAGTTCAAATCTAATAATCGAACTAGAAATTAATAATAGGGTGATCAATCCTACCTATAATCCCTAACCCATGGCATTAAATTGGAGTTTCCATTTAATCCTAGTATAAAAACATAAAACCATGAAAACCCAATTAAACTCTCACAATTATAAGCCATTAATATGTTGAATACCAGCAAAACCAAAAGAGAAATAAGCTAATATATTAAAATTAACAAGAATATAAACTGAAATTAAACAAGATAGAAGATAAAATGCCGAAAACATAAAGGAAATAACAAAAGTAAGGATGGAATTCACAGATAAAACATTATATTAACAAAATCCAAAGGTTTAACATTATGTAACATAACACAAAGCAAATACATAATAAATATAAATGAAAATATAAAGAACAACAGTAGAAATACAATTAAAACCAAAATTTTTCACTTAAACTACTTAATATAAGAACTAAACATGAGAAGAGATGAAAAGAACATGAAAACACAACGAAAATCTAAAATACAAAAAAAATGAAGGTTGCATTAAATAGGGAGCAAATTTGATGAAAATGGCTCCCATTCTTCCATAAATACATCCTCATTAGGGTTGGAGAGGTTTCGGTGGTGAAAAGTCAAGTTCACCTTTTGTTTTGGAGTAAGACAACAATTGTTTGGGTTTTAAACGACAGTTAGATAGAGTGAAATGACCTTTGAATCAACCACCGTTAAAGAAGCTAGAAAAATAAATTAAACAAGGGTTATTAGGGACTTACTCCAATTTTGCTCCAATTCTCCTATAAACTTGGCCCTTTCAATTAGTATTTGTATCTAATGATCAATCTTGCATTTAAACTCAAAAGAAACATAAATTATTCATTTTAAACATCAAAATAAGGATGAAATTACATTAAAGAACATATGAAAATACCATAAAATGCATCCATATTAAATATCCTACACTTAAACTATTGCTTGTCCTCAGGAAGGCAAAAGGGTCAATTTCAACCTCAAGTTTTCAATCAAAATATAGGTCAGACCCTAACATTTCAGAGTGTTTAAAAAGAACCCTAACATTTCAGAAACGTTCAAAAAGAATCCTAACTTTTTAAAAACGTTCAAAAACAACCCTGGTTAAACTTCCATCAAGTCAAACCATTAAATGCCACGTGACAGTGCCACGTGGCGCACTCTGATTGGCCCACAAATCTTACGAGACCCACATGCCACGTGGCATTCTTCAAAAAATTTATGTGGGTCCCACAAACCTACCCGTCATCTGTCACGTGGCATGTGGGACTCATAAGATCTGCGAGCCAATCAGAGTTCGCTACATGGCAGTTGGTTATATCTCTCACATTCAATCTTTAAATAAATCTGTGTTGCATATTATGGTAGGTAACCAGTTGTGGAAGGATGGTAAAGTTGTCTCTTTACGCAGGGGCAAGTCATTGGTTCGATTTGCGCCTAGGACGGTTTATCATTGTAATTACGCCTTCCAAAACGACGTTGTTTTGAAACAAAGGACGACAATTCAGTTGCAACTTGTGCGAATCTAACTCAGGACCTTCATCACTTAAGCCAAACGTCTTACCAATTATGCTAGCCTCAGAAGTGATATTATTGTGCAACACAACGTATATTTAAGGTAGTTTAAGAAACTAATAACCAATTGCCACGTGGCACTTTCTAATTGGACGCATATATTGCGGGTCCCACATGTCACGTGGCAGATGGCGTGGTAGTTTGTGGGACCTATATAAAAATTTTAAAAGATGCCACGTGGCATATGAGTCTTGCAAGATTTGCGGGCCAATCAGAGTGCGCCACGTGGCACTACCACATGGCAATTAACAGTTTGACCAGGGTTGTTTTTGAACGTTTTTAAAAAGTTATGGTTCTTTTTGAACGTTTCTGAAACGTTAGGGTTCTTTTTAAACACTCTGAAATGTTAGGGTCTGACCTATATTTTAATTGAAAACTTAAGGTTGAAATTGACCCTTTTGCCTCCTCAAGAAATAACTTAAACATTCTACTTAGAACAATCAAGCTAATTGAGTACAAACAAAAACCAATTCATGCCTTTGATCTAGTTCACAAATCTCAACTCCATCATAACAAAAACTTGGTTAAACTCATACAAATCACACAAGTTAGTAAAACGCAACCATATATGCATAACACTAAATGTCCAAGATATTTTTCCTAAGTCGTCATATGAATATAGTCAAGGATGCTCAAAATACATAAAAACACAACACAACTTACATTTGGAGCAAAAAAGTTAAGGTCACCAAGCCTTATTATGCAAAGATAAAAAACCTTATCATATATGCCCCCAATTACTCAACTAAGATACTCCTTTTTAGCTAGTTTGAGATGTCATCTAATTTTTTAATGTGAAGGTAAACATTTTATTATAAATACTGTCATTTACTAGGTTAGATCACACTCTCAAATGGCTACTAGCATCACTCGTAACTTCAATCTTTTCATTGGTTTGAAGACAGTGGAGTGAATTTTACTAATTTATTAGCAATATAAACAAACTTTCACACATTTTTCTTTTCTTTTTCAACACATTATTTCAAACATCCCATTCCAAATTCACATGAAAAAGCATACAAATTAAACTTAAGCACTTAATATCATACAAAAAGGTTAATAAATATATGCAAACCATAAAAATAAAAACAAAAAATGTGGGTTAGAAATCATTCAAGAATTGATTAATGCTTATCTAATCAAAATCATTAATTGCATTCAAATACCACAATTAATAATCAACTAAAAATCAAGATCATTTTAAGCTAAAACATTCAAATCAACACAATTGAACTCATAATAATTCAAGTGTGCAAATTTAAACTTGTTCCCCAACCTAAAACTTAAATTGGACATTGTCCTTAATGTTCTAAATTAATGAAAGCATAGAGGGGTTTGGAACAATAAAATTCCCCTGAATAAGGTAAACTATAAAGTACTTGATGGTAAGATAGCCATTGTTTTTGGCTCCCTACAAAAGCAAACACAGAAAAGAAAGGAAAAGCACTTAAACAAAAAGAGAAACTAAAGAACTTACTAATAAAAAAGAAACAAAAAAAATCTTAAAGGAAAGGTCGGGTTACCTCCCAAAAAGTGCTTCTTTAAGGTATTTAGCTTAACCTTTACCTGTACTATCTAATGTCGAATGAAATCTTAAACCCAATAGGAAAAATGCACAATGTCATCAATGAGTCTGAAATAGCTTCCCTCAAAATGGACTCCTAATCAGCACAATGTCCTATAGCATCAAAGAAGAGGAACCACATTGCTTCTTCGTCATAGTCCAAGGTTCACTCTTTGCTATAAACATTCTCCTTCAATCAAGATGGTCTTCCCAATTAATTAATTAAAGGTTATGGAGGCACTTCATCTTACTTGACACCTTCTAACTTTGGCTTGCTCTCGTATAACTCCTTCAAGCATCTAGTATGCTTCAACTCCTCTCTTTCTTGATCCTCCTACTTCTCTTTCTCACTCTTCTTCTCTTTTTCTTCCACTTCTTTCTTCAACTTCTTATAAAAAAAGAATAAAAATGTGATTATTAATACCAAAAGAAGCAATACTTAGCTTAGGAGATATCTCATCCTCCTTCTTTTCCAATGTCATATCCTAACCCTCAATGGGCTTTTCTTACTCCTCCTCCTGGTCTTACTGTTCTTTAGTCTCAGATGAAATAGCGCATGCATTCTCCTAATAGTCGCCCTTTGCTTAGCTAGGAATGTTTGTAGAAACTTAGGCTTTTAGGCTCTCTACCACTTTTGCCAGTTACCTTATTTGATCTTTCAATTCCTTCAAACCATTCCCCGTTTCCTGTTGGAATTGAAGAGTGCTCATAGCCAAACTTTCTATGATCACTTTTAAAGACATCCTATTAGCTTGTAGTGGCGATGGTAGATGTGGAGACATAGGTTGACAATGACTTTGATAGTACAGTGGTAGAGAAATGAATTTATACTAATTGCTTCTGTGTGAAAAGTAAGGCTAATTCTCCTACTTTGAATTGTAAATGGGAGCTTAAGGATTATATCATCCTTGTTGGCCCTCTTAGGAACCCCTAGCTATGTAAAACTGCTAGTCATCCTGCAAAATAATACAGATATCAATAGAATGGTCTGAAAATGAACAAAAATCACATATCATAGTGTCTATTATATTAATCACCACTTGCTCTACCAAAGATGTGAGATTTGCTACCTGTTGTTCCAACCTTGAGATAACAACAAACTCAAAATCATCATCATAAGAATTAATGCAAGAAGGATTAGAAACAAAAGTATGCTGAAAATAAGTCATTACTTTAAAAAGCTATAAAACATAAATAAATTGAAAGTAAAGGTGACAAAGACCAAAAAACAAAAGAAAAACAACATAAGAAATAGTTAACACACAGATGTCACTTCTACGATAAGAGCATAAAAAATTCGGTGAAACATGTCACAAACTACTAAATAATAAATACCTTACTAACCTAACTAACTATGTAGTAGGCCAAGTCAAGTTCGATCCCATAGATAAACGGTCGTGTTTTTCATCTATTCCTAATGTTGCACAAAAAAAAAAAATTTAAAGCAAAACCCCTAGATGCATTAGAATTAAAATAAATGAAAAGCAACTAACGAAATGAAAGCAAACATAAATAAGAAAGCAAATAATAAAGACAAAAAGTTAGACAGAATATTTTTTTTTTCAAATTTATGAATTTTAATCGATCATTAAAAACATATAAATTGTTTTATGCCTAAGATACTAACCTATAAACGCAAAAAAACTCTTGTGTCCTAAATTCCTCTTATTTTAGATAAATCCAACAAGTTTTGAAAATATCCCTAGCTATACGATAACTTAGAATAGGTGACATAATAGCATTAAGAACTAGAGAACAACTAACTTAGACCATAATCTCATAAACTCGGATCATGTAATCTAAAGAATAAAAACTCTAGACTAAGTTAATTAAGTCTTAATTATAAATTCAATTAGCCTATTGCACTTGTAGCAATCACTAATGACAATTACAAATCAGAAGATTAAACCTAGTAATTGAACTAGAAATTACTAATATGGAGATCAATCCTACTTATAACCCCTAATCCATGGCATTAAATTGGAGTTTCCATTTAATCCTAGTATAAAAACACAAAGCCCATGAAAACGTCATTCAATTCTTACAAGTATAAGCCATTAATCCATCAAATATCTTCAAATCCAAATGAAAACTAAGCTAACATAATAAAATCAATAAGAATATAAACCGAAATTAAACAAGACAAAAGATAAATAATTTAAAGATAAATCATTTTATTAATAAAAACCAAAGGTTTAACACTACCCAATATAACCTAACGCAAATACATAATAAACATAAATGAAATTATAAAGAAAAGTAGTAGAAACACAATTAAAACCAAAGTTTGCACGTAAACTACTTAATCTAAGAACTAAACATGAAAAGAGATGAAAAGAACATGAAAACACAAATAAATCCTAAGGAAAATACACAAAAAATGAAGGTTACCTCAAGTGGGAAGAAAAATTGATGAAAATGGCTCCCATTCTTCATTAAATACATCTTCATCAGGGTTGGAGAGGTTTTGGTGGTGAAAAGTCAACTTTCCCCTTTATTTTGGAGTAAGAGCATTTTCTAGGTCTTAAACGACTGTTGGATAGAGTAAAATGACCCTTGAACCAACCACTATTAAAGAAGCTAGAAAAATGACTTAAACAGGGGGTTGCTAGGGTCTTAAATGGCATCATTTAAGTACCACTATTTAGGTTCCTATCCAGCCTCCTCTTACTTCAATTTCACTCCAATTCTCCTCTAAACTTGGGTCTTTAACTAGTATTTATATCCAATGATCAATCATGCATTTAAACTCAAAAGGAACATAAATTAGGCACTTTAAACATCAAAATAAGGATGAAATCACATTAAAACAAATATGAAAATACCATAAAATGCATCCCTATCATGACTTCATTTCAAACTTTAAGAGAAAGGAGTAACGTTTTTGCTAGTAAGTAAGAGTAATGGTACTAATCCAAGGGATGTTAATCAATCTATGAAATTGGAAACTCATTCTTCCCAAGCTATTGAGCATGGTAGAGAGGCAGTAAAAAGAATGGTGCAATTATAGGATCTCAGCCTCTAGTAGGAGTTATTATTGCACCATCAACACTTGGGAATATGACTATTGAGGGTGATTTTAAATTACCAATAAGAAGATCCAATAAAAGGGCTAAGGCAAAAAGGGTAACTAGTCAACCTCATCCGTATATCCATATTAATTTGGAATGTAAGTAGCCTTAACAACCCCAATAAGCAGCAAGGGTTGCCCGACTATTTATTTAGATGAAAAAAACATTAATTGGTCTCCTTGAAACTAAGTTAGAAGTATAATAATGTGAAAAGTTAAGTTTTTTATATTTGGAAAATCCTAAAAGATTATTACCAATCATCAATTTCATTTTAGTCTAAGAATTTTATAGGGTATAACCTTTACTTAATAGAGATTACAAAAGTCCCAGTCAATAGTTAGGTAGTTAATATTTTTAGGATACTCAGAAGAAAACAAGTCGGGATATGCATATCCATTGTTTATGTGGTAATATGGCATTTCAGAGAGCTAATTTATGGAGTAATCTCAGGGATCTAAGTCACATTATAAGTAAGCCCTGGCTAATAGTTAGAGATTTTAATGCTATCGTTTTTCCCTTTAAAATTGAAGGAAGTCTCCTCTCAAAAACAACATACAAGGAATTCATGAAATGTGCGACACAGATCAGAGTAACTTATTTAAGATATGGTGGCTATTTGAGATATGGTGGCCATTTATACTCTTAAAGCATTAAGCAAGCAAGAATGAGAATGATTAGGATGAAACTTCACAAGCCTTTAGTAAAGACCACTAGTAAGAAGATCTACCTAGAGGCATAAAAGAGTTCAATTATCATCTCATTTCATATGAAACTCTTATAAATTTCATAATTTAGATAATTGGAATCCAAGGGCAATGCCTTCCAAATTTACAATTTCTGGGCTAATATGGAAGGATTCACTAAAGCTATTAAATAAAGGATGGATTTTTGTATACATGGTTCTACTAGTTCAAGTGTATGAGTAAATTATCCAGGTTAAGTAAGAACTAAAGCTATTAAACTAAAGGCTAATTAATAGTATAAGACTATACAACAATCTTGCTAAAAGAAAAACTTTAATATTTATAGAAAACTTCATATCATGATCTTTACAACCCTATTAAGTACGAGGAGGTGAGGCTAGTACTTAAAAACTACACAATTGTAGTGGAATCTCATTACTTAATCCTTAAGCAAAAATCGAGAATTCAATGGCTCAAACATAAGGATTGTAATTCCTCCTATTTCTACAAATCCATCTTGCCAAGATGTAAGGTCACTTAGTTAATTAAGTTTATTGACCTCCATGGCAATAAGATATAGAAAACTCAAGGAGTCAAGAGGGAAGCATATAAAATTTCTAAGACATAATGGGCATTGGTGGAACATGCTACTCATCACTCTAACATATCAGAACCTCCATTCTAAATGGTGTCTCAGATAATTTAACTTCCATTCTAACTAGACTAGTCACCACTGTAGATATAGAGGAATCCCTATAAGGTATTAACTCAGGTAAACCACCCAAACTAGATGATTTGAATGGTTTCTTCTTCAAACAAACTTATAACCCAATTAAAGAATAAGTATACAAGGTTGTTTCAATGTTTTTTAAAAATAGAAAACTTCTTATGGAGATTAACAAGTCCTTCATATGCATAATTTCTAAGATTCCTAAAGTTTAGGTACTATAGGCATATATCATGTTGTAACACTATTTATAAGTTAATATTGAAACTTACAAACTCTAAGCTAAAACTTGTCTTAAAAGAGGTAGTCAATAACTCCTAAGATGCATTCATTTGGGTTGGCGCATTAGAGACAATATCCCGACTATACAAGAAGATTTTTAAGGATTATTATAGATGCAATAGCAAGAAAAATTGTGCCATAAAAGTGGATTTCTATAGGGCCTTTGACTTAGTGGATTAGAAGTTCATCTCAAACATTATGACTACTTTTAGTCCTCAGCAGGTTATAAAAAAGGAATCATTAATGCATCTCTATAACTTCCTATAATGCCTTGGTGAATGGTCAAAGAGGGCTAATGTAAAGGGATCCCCTTTCTCCCTACCTATTTTCTTTATACAATGAGGTGTTCATATGAATTTCATAGCATAATATCTCTCGTGACACTAGGTTTGATTACCATTCTACATGCAAAGAACTGAAGCTATTCCACATGGAATTTGAAGATGATGTACTCATTTTTGACAAAGTTAATGAACATCTTATGAAATTGTTAATGAATTCTTTGAATGAGTTCAATAAACTATCTGGTCTTTCCCTCAATACACATAGGAGCCATTTATATTCCTTTATAGGGCAGGTGAATTAAGTCTCATGCTTTCTTCAATCATAGGGCTACAAATTACACTACTTCATTTAATATATTTAGGATCCTATTTACATCCGAGAAACCTTCACTTAGAGACTACTCCAAGTTGATTGAGAGTGTGTAAAGGATAACAGATCATTGGTGAAATAGAAGTCTCCCACATTCAATAAGGTTGTAGTTCATACTTTCTATCCTATCAGAAATATCCTTTTATTGGTCCTCCCATATGGATTTGTTAGAAAATTTTTAATGGTTAAGGGAGTTTGTTAAATAAGATCATGTCAAAGTCAAACTGAGGGATGTATGCTAACATAAAAGTATTGGAGAATTAGGAATCAATTCCCTACAAATCTTAAACAAGATTGCTATGATTAAAAGAAAATGGAGGATTTTAAATGATAAAGTATCACTTTGGATCAAGTGGATATACTCATACTACTTAAAAGGAAAAGTTGGTGGGAAACTAAACTAAGATATAACTTATCTTGGACAATGTTTCAATTATTAAAACTCATGATACAAGTGTAAACGGAGTCCCAGTATAAAATAGGCAATGGAGACACCATTAGCCTATGGTTTGATAACTGGATAGATGAAGGACCTTGACAGATGAAGGACCTCTTTATTGCATTCTTGAGGTGTTTAACTTGAGGAATATACTGTCCCTAAATCCAAAAATTAAAACACTAATTAGGAATAACAACTAGGAATGCAATTGCAAAAGCTCCTCTTTGTTACTTAGAAATCTTTTAGAGTATTCCCCTAAATAAGACTAAGAAGATAATATCATTTGAATGAAAAAGATCATCTAGAAAATCACAAACAAATCTTATTATTCCTTATTTCATGTTAACTTACGTGGAGCCTTATGGTTTAAGCTATTATAGTTTAGCCATAAAATTCTAAAAGTTTCCGTTATACTTTTGTTAGTAGTTTTAAACTGATTAAGCACTTTAGATCTAAAAAAAACCTTATTCAATGTCAATCTAATGTGTTACACATGCAAGGAAGTAGAAGTGTCCCTCACTCACTTATTTTTTCAGTGCTATTTCATAGCACCTCTTTAAAATGGAAATTTGAACCTTTATAACCTTTTCTACAACTATAATTCATGGTAGGGCATCTCCTCCTAGGCTGCTTTACCCTCATCAACTTAATTTTGGTGATTATACTACGTTTAAAATCATTTTTAGCTACTGAATATATTATATATGTGGGAATTGTTTTATCTTAATTCCATGTAGTATTAAAGAGAATTTGGCAACAAAAGTAAGATTCCTCGTTCCCTTAACCTACTTCAAAGATAGCCAGAACATATGTTGAAAATCATGAGACATTATGCTATATAAGATCCTACCAACTCCTATTTAGCTACCATACCTCTACAATGCAAAACTGGTCATAATATGACCATTATATTGTATCTAATGCTTCACATGCAGCTCTTTTAAAGTAGACATCTTTTATTCTAGTAATTTATTTCAATTTTCAAAGAAAATAACTACCCTTTACTAGAATTTCTTATAATTGATAATTTTTAGTGTTAATATTAAATGTTAAAGTTGATCTTCAAAGAAATGGATATAGACTAAAACGTCATCAAGAAAAGACTAAGATGTATTTCTTAAGGTAGGCTCTAAGCATCTCATTCATCAAGCTCTAAAATGTTAAAGTGCATTGATAAGTCTAAAAGGCGTTATAAAGAACTCATAGTATCAATTATGTTTAAAAGGTTGTCTTATAGATGTTAGATATGTACATGTGTATTTAATGGTATCATAATCTAAGGTCTAACTTAGAGAACTAAGTAGCACCATTCAATTCTTCTAGTAGTTTCTCAATTACATGAATAAGAAACTTGTCTTTGGCAGCATTTTTGCTAAGATCATAACAATCAATGTAGAGATGCTAAGAATTGTTTTTTTTTTCTTTTGACTAGCACCACTATTAACAAAGGGAATGATACTATGCTGAACCACTTCTTGTTTCATAAGGTCACGTGCTAATCCTTCTATGATGTCCTTTTATAAGCTCTCAAATTTGTAGGTTATAGGTTAATTAGCTCAACTACTTTCTTCATATGTATCTTATAAAATGAAGCTGAACTTAGCTAAGAGGAAATCTAATTCCTTCTGTTGTTCACTTTGTAATGATGAACGACTTGTGAACTACTAAAAATGGTCTATTTATGAATAGTGAAGTTTAAGCATACATAATTGATATCTTGAGGTTTTTCAATAATTTCTCAAAATTTCTCATTTTAAGCAATCACAGATTGATAATTGGACCTCACTTAAGCAATTTTGTTTACCCCCTCTAATTAAACAATATAGTTCATATACTAAAATAATAGATCACTTTATTAAGATTAGATAACCAATGAACCTATAAGGCCATAACATGCCCTCCCAAGGATAAGATAAGCTTAATAAGTTATTGTTAAACAAGTTACCTTGCATCTTCCATTCAAATTCTTCATAGATCTTATTAGAAATAAGCTATAAACCTCCACCTACTGTCACCCTGATTTCTATTACCTTTTGAAAATCATAATCTCCCTTACCATCAAGTGCTGCCATTATCTATAAAAATGTGAATTGATCCATCTCTATGTACTCTAGCCATACCAATTTGCTTAAAATCACCCACTATTACTCCTAGCATAGCTTATAGTGTTATTATTCTTCATGGTTCACGTCCTTACCTTTTACCATAAATAAAATCCAAGAATTCTTCTAAAATTTATGCCTTAGATTGTATTTATCATCATACTAAAAATAAATATCCTTAGTCCTCGTATTTTCAGTTTCCTAGCTACTAAGTTATCATTACTATTTTTATGGGGTTATAAACTAAGTGTCTTTTTATAAGGTTGTTAGAGATGGTAATACCCTATTATGGTTGGTAGCTTTCATATTTGGGTTTAGAAGTAGAATGAAGGGTATGTTGTTAGGTTGTTTGATGGTTGGTCTATTATTGGAATAATAGATATAAGAAATCACTTCTTTCTTCTTAACTAAGAAATAAGCTTACTAGAGAGACTTTGGGTTTTAAAATATAATTTGTAGTTCTAAGTTAGGTCTTAATTCTTTTAAAAAAAAAACTCATGAATCCAAAGCCTATTTGGGTATCTATCAAATAATGCATAGTAATCTTTAACACTTTTTTATACAAGTCCTTGAAGCCACCAACTTGATTATCGAATGCTTCTTCTTCAAACCTCTAAGTGATCACTAAGAGGTATTTATTGCAAGTTGGTTTCTCTATCAATATTCTATGCCACATGAATGATTTTGATTCCATTCCAATTCCACTCCATCCATATGGATCACTATGATATAGATCATCATTATGGGTGGTACTTGATTAACAATAAAGAATTGATTTACTTTAAATATCTAGTTGTGGCCATTCGAGCCATCAAAGTACAAAAACTCCACTTTACTAAATCTTGTGGGTTTTGTGCATGAACCCTTTAACAGGTGTAAAATAAGGTCTTCCCATCTCAACATTTAGGGATTAAAGCTACAAATGTTGTTTTTAAATGAACATATATTGTTGGAACATCCCTATTAGTTTCAACATTCTTTTAAACCTCATACAACTTTATATATGCCTCTAACATTTCCTTCTATATTTCATTGATTTGGCTATGTAATGACTCTTCCATTCTTTTCATTTTCAATCCCTTATTCCTTTCACTATATAATGATTTGCTACTCAGAAAAGGTTGAAATTCTAATATATGCCTCTAACATTTCCCTTTATATTTCCTTGATTTGGCTATGTAATGACTTCTATATTCTTTTCATATCTTATCACCTTATTCCTTTCACTACCTAATGTTTTACTTCTCAATAGAGCTTTAAATTCTATAATAAAATCGTTGAGTCTAATACCACTGTTGTGTTGGTTTGGTATCACTAATTTAGTTCAATAATTCAATAAATTCCCATGCAATTCAAATTCAAATTCAAACTAACTTCACGACAGTGTACAGATCACAAGTAATAAAGTGGAGTACATTTAAGACTCCGAAATGTCGAACCTACAGAGAAAATGTGCGAATACTAGGGCAATTAGATTACAATTATCTAAGAAACTCAAGATCTTCAATTTAAAATGGTTCGATTAACTAAAAATAATTGAAAATTTTCCATCTTTGCAATTGAACTCCAAATTTTCCAATGTTTAAATCGCTAAAGACTAGACCTGAATGACTTAATTGAGTTATGAAATGGATTGGAATTTTTAATCTAGGGCCTTCATTAAATCAAGACAAAGCTACGGTTAAGTCATTCCCTTTTCTCTAACATTCTTAATTCATGGTTTGGTCCACTCACAAATCTAAGAAGTAGCCTTGAAGTTTAGGAAGTTCTAATCCTAAAAACCATATTCAAGATTAGTGTCCTCATGATAACGAGGGTAGATTTCTAGGATCCTTGAATTAAACCATATTGTTTATTGAATTTTCTAATGATTAAAGTAGAGATTGTCAGATCTTTAACCATCTTAAATCATATTCTAGGTGGCTAACTCAAAATAAGCATTAAGATCTCAAATAAACAAATATTATCATCCAATCTTGTGATAAACACCTACTCAAGACATTCAAGAACCTGTCCTTAGCTAGAATTTAACTCAAAACATCATAAATAAATAAGAAAAATCATAATGAAAGCCCATGTTCTTGCATAAATATGAAATAAAAGATGAAATAAGGGAAAGAAGAGTTTAGATTTCACCAAATGATTATACAACATGCTAGGTAACCTTCAATCACCTTGAACAACTCTTGAGAACCCTTAAAACAACCTAAAAATACAAGATACAAAACCTAGAAAAGAAAAAGAAAAGAAAAACCTAAAAAATAGCTAAAGAAGAGAGAATCAGAATTTTGATCTGAATTCTTTACCCTAATCAGAATTTGATCTTTGGAGCTCTATTTATATATATAGGAGAAGTTGGAACAAGTTGGATCAAGTTGTAGCAAGTGGAGAGCGATTTGTAGCTAAAAATCGTGTAACAAACTTAAAGAGAGTAAAACAACAAGTTATGAAGGCGTTGTTTAGGTCCTCTGTATCGAGAGTAATATGGTGGCCTGGAGAGCATTATAGTGGATTAGATGAGGATGTCATTTTAGTACAAATTTCATAATTTTTACTATATAATCTAGGATTTTCTTGGAGAATTGGTTTCCATTTTCATGGTACAATATTTATAAACTTAATTAAGCACTTTAACATTAAATTCAAAGCAATGTGCCTTAAAATTGGATTAAATTCATATGAAAAAATATTAAAACCAAGGCCTAACAAATCCCCCCCACACTTATCTTTTGCATGTCCTCAAGTAAATCACTAAATCATCTATTTCAAAATAGCCTATAAGCATAGGAAAACTTGCTTAACCTATCAAACCCAATCATTGATGCCTTTTCTTAACCATTTAATCATCAAACAAATCATTAAGATGTTACATAATTAATCAATCACGTAAATTAACAAATAACTTCATATTCATTCAAACTTCATCCTCACTTGCATCAAATGACTTCCATGCATAAAATGGATATACAAAAAGTGAAATGACTCATCTTTTAAGCAATTCCACACCTTTTAGCCATTAAGCACCAATTTAAGCATATAAGTGAGCTTCTAAGGCTTTATTAAGAGTTCATTCAATCTTTTTACGTAAATATGAACATTTTGTTGTGAACATCCCCAGTTACTCAATTATGTCACCCCACATTAATTAGCTACTAGTACCATCTTTAACTTCAATTAATTAGTTTGAAGCCATTTGAGTGAATAAACATTGCTCTCTTTTCACAATTTTACAACTTTTTATTTTTTTCATTCTTTCGATTTTTCAAAATTTTTGATTTTGATTTTGATTTTCAAAAAGATAATGAAAATGTTAAAAGAGGTCACAAAAAGCTTTAAGGATATGCATTTTATACATGAAAACTCATAATGCATATCAAATATCCATGATCCAAAACATGAAATCATCAAAGTTCATTGTTAATAAACATGCTTAATTGATAATATAACATCTTAAAACATCAAAATGATCGAAATCAAAAGGAAAAATGTCAATGAAAGGCATAAAAATCGAAAACAAAATTTTCACAAATTATGGATCACTTTGAAAAAGATGATAAAAGGATGTGCTTTATGCTAATTCAAACATAAGTGTGAAACGACCATTCCCTCCCCCACACTTAAATTGAACATTGTCCCCGATATCCTTAAAATAATAAATTAAGTACAAATATGAGGGGAAAATGAAAAGAAAGCACCTGGACAGAAGATTGTATAAGAACTTTCATCACTTTCACTGTCAACAATGTCATTTTCACTTTCAAATTCATCATTGTCCTTATAATCCACAAAATTCACAACATGATGGTTAGAATTCATGGAAAAATCATCATCTATAGCATAGACTTTTAACTCGGTTTACTTAGATTCAAGAGATGGATTTGGACTAATAGGTGTAATTTTTGCCATCAACACTTCTCTCAAGTTAGGATAAGAAGGTTTCAACTCTTTGACTATGGATTGATTGTTAGCTAGATGCTCATATAATTGAGATACATTATACAAGGGTTTGTGCAATTTTTGAAACAACTGAATAGAGTGCCTAGACTGAGCATCCAACATCTGTTGATATGGTACTCTAGGCTAGGAAGATTGGACATTTGGATCAGCAAATAACCTAGGTGAACTATCTTTATTTCTAACGTCCTTCTAAACTTCACTACTTTCCATCACTTTTCTTTCATTCTTTTTTTCATTTACATTCTCCATTCTGTTGCTATTAGCCATAGTCATGGCCATAACATGATCCTTAGGGGTAGGTTCAAGCATACAAGGTAAGGATCTAGGTAACCTCTCATATAAGAGTTGTTCAATCTAACCTACTTGAGTCTCTAAGTTGTTAATTGAGTTTTTATGAGTTTGCATATTAGACTCATTACTTTGAATATATTTCACCACGGTATCTTCAAGATTATACTTTTCTTGGTCAATTGGTTGAGAAGGGAATTCAAATTGAGGATTGACGTGGGAATGTTGGTAGGTTATGTTGAACCAAGGGTGGTTTCACCTTATTTAAGTAATGACAAAATAATTTTTGTTACTAACGTATATGTTTTAAGTATATTTGAAAGATAGGTTGGAATGACCGATCAAAGAGTCTTGAAGAAAAAATTGAAGAATCACATGAAGACTCTAAGTTTTGAAGAAGAAGTTTTTTAAACAAGTTTATTTTGGCTTACTTAGTGTAAACTATAGTTGCTTTTACTTTGATATTCTTAAGAGGCTTTATGTGATTGTTCATGCATACATGTTTTAGAATATGCATATAGGTGCATAATTAAGAAGGTATTATGTGTTCTTAATATGATTGCACTCTTGATATATGTTTAATTTGGTTAGCAAAATATGCATAAAGTATTAAAGATAAGTTAAAGTATTGTTTGAGTGTATGGGTGTTTGGTTGATTATGTATAAATATTTTTTACACTTATTCGGCTGTGAGTTCTAAGGTCAGTCGATCAAATAAGATAGATCGGTCGAACGAATGATTTGTTCAGTCGACTGAATACTTGATAAGAGGCTATCAGTCGACAGAATGAATGGATCGATCGACCAAACACAGTCACAAAGACCTGTTGGTTAACCTAACCAAGAGATCGGTCGACTAAATTTTCAAAAATTTCCAAAATCAAGAGAGAATCGTAACGTTGTACAATGGGTAAATCATTTATGGTTTTTTCCCGTTGGAAAAACGGTAATATTACTATTTTTCCAATGGATTTATCATACTCTGATATGTATAAATAGGACTAATTAGTATGTGTGTGTATATGTGTGGAAATACAAAAATTAAAGAGTGATTATATTGTTTTAAAGTCTTACAAAGCTTTCATTTCTCAAGGATTTATTACTTGAAAGGTTTTTAGTAATTTGTTGTGTGAGTTATTTTTTGAGAAAGGAAATCAATTATTTTGTGCATTCATTCATAAGTCTCTTGTGTTTATCAAGTGAAACTCTTTCAATTGTATCGAGTGATCGTGAGGTTAGTCTTAAGCCTGAGAAAAAGAAACAAATGAAAGGTTTTCCTTTAGCCTTTGAAAAATGATTGTATCTGTAACTTTGATTATTTTTATAAGAACAAAAGCTCAATAGTGGTGTTGGAGACTAGATTAGGAGCAAGTAGATAGCTCCGAACCAGGCCAAATCAAGGTGTAAACTCTCCTCTCTCTACCTTTAGTTTTGCACTGATATTATTTGATTGCTTGTTCAGATAAATTTGTTTAAGCTTCCACAACTATTTAGTAAGACTTTTGATACACTAATTCT
>JAOXYD010109783.1:0-11499 GCA_028565735.1 Pinacopodium congolense
CAATTCGGGTCAGGTCGGGTATGGTCCAGGTCAGGCAGGTCGGGTTATCGGGTCGGGTCAATTTTTGACATCCCTAGCTATGCCTATGTAATTAAGAGTGGAAACATCTGGGTTGAAAGGCTTAGGAGTGATCAATCCCACTTTGTCTCTCACTTGCTTAAACTCAAAGTAAAGATGGCTGCCTATGTTAAGTGTTTAGTAGGATATGGGGAGCATGCGTCTTTATTATATAACCATTATAGTAGAGTGGGACCTATAATCAATTCTAACCTTTGCACTCAAATTCTAGACAAATTCCCTATCTAAGCTAAAGTTAAGGTATGTATTAGTGGTAGTGAGTGGGTTTTTCCATTTAACATGGATGGACTCCTTCCAAGTTATCAACTATCCCCAATTAGGATGGATGCCTACCAATGATTAGCTGATAATAAAGGGGAGTTCTCCAATAATTCTTGTAGAGATTGTTTAAGAGGTAGGGACAACATGCAACCTTGGTATAAAGTCGTATGGCATCACAACCTTCTACTTAAGGTGTCATTCTTTCTATGGATTTGTATCAAGGATAGTCTTCCTACGACTGACAACCTTCATTATCTTAACATTCCTTCTAAATGTTATCTTTGTAAATACTAGGTTGAATCGCTATCTCATCTCCTATTTAATTGTGAATACTCTATAGTTCTATGGAAGAGTGCAACATCTTTTTGTTGTGTCCCTAATCTGCCTACTAGGTTTGAGGATATCATTGAGTGGTTTGTGGGGAATATGAATGTTATCAAACAAAACTGCTTAGTCTTATTCATTGTGTTTAGATCTTGTGCCTATAACATTTGGAAGAAGAGGAATAACAGGATTTTAAAAAGCCTAAAGAGACCAGTTTCTAAGGGAAACTATCAACTATATTCGTGAACAGTTGATTATGAGGGAGCGTTTATAAAGTATAAGAGATAGATGGTCGAAGAATGGAACCTAGAGGTGGACTAAGTAAAGGAGTCACCCTAGTCTCAATTATTCTAGTATAATCTGGTTTATCTCTAACACTTCTGTTAAAGGGTTAGAAGTGCTTGCGTACATGAGTATAGACCCAATTCAACAATCCTTATCCTATATATCAATTAAAGTAGTTGTTTCTTGTCTTGAACTAGACCTCGGTGAGGAAGTGGAAGGTCAGAGTCCCTTGCCTATCAGAGAACCTATGGCAAAGTTAGGAACAACGATGAGTAGTGATTTGTGTCTGTTAGGTGTTGAAGGAAGGAGACTGAGTAGGAAGATTGTCCCTGTTGATTTAAGGAAGAGCTAGGGTTAAATCGGAAGGATGTCAAGTATCGAGGAGGTTGAGGGTCTTCCATGGTGGGTCATGCCAATCAATCGGATACAACCTCCTCTATAATCAGATAATTGCTCTGATTAGAGACCATCATCTTAAGATTTTGGAAATCAATCGACAAGGGTAATCGAAAGTTTACCGGGAAGTGTTGATATCCTGGGCAGAGTGAGTGGGAGCCATGTTGGATTGTAATTCTGAACACCCTTGGCAATTATTTAATTTTTCAAAAAAAATAGATTCTTAGAATAATTAATAAGTATCAAGGATCTTCTCATGTGTTTTCTTCTTAGTCCGATCTTAAGTTCAACCAAAATCTAATTTTAGTCCATTGATTTTTAGTTAACTTGACTCAAATTTGAATTAAAAAAATCATCAAGTTCGAATCAAAACTTGATTATACTTAAATTGAACTTGATTTGTTAATTTTAAATTGAGTTAAATTAGATCGGATTTAGCCAAACTAATTTACCATCTCCAATAGTATAGGATCTAAACCTTGTGCACAAGAAAAGAACCACATGAAAGCACAATGAACACTAATTTTCTATATTTACCAAAGGATTCTTCCTATACTTATGATTTACAAAATCTGTTTTTGGAATCAATTTCTATTTTCTTTTACAACACTAAACTAGTTAGCTACTTCCCCTGTAGCCTTCAATGACCATGCTCTTTAATAAGCTCATGCAGAATATCAAGTCCCCTATCAGGCAAAGAATCTTAGGAACTTTACCTGATCATCGTAGATAAGCTTGGCTTGCATAAGGATTTATCTTAAGAAACCATTCTTGGTTCAATTGCTACTACAGTCCCCTATCCGCCACCATTTTTCTCACTCTCTCCACATCTGCAGCTTGACCCGCCTTGCTATAAATCTCCATTAAAAGTTCAAAGTTGTGTTCATTGTCTGGCTCCAACTCAAAGAGACTTCCAGCAGCAATTTCTCCAATCTCCACATTCCCATGGAGATAACAAGCATATAGCAGAGCTCCCCACATAGTTGGAGTGGCCTCAAACTCCATGTTTTCAGCTATAATGGCATAAGCTTCATTGATCAACCCAGCCCTCCCATAAAGATTCACCATACAAGCATAATGTTCTGTGATGGGTTCTATTCCATACTTCTCTATCATCAATGAATATAGCCTTTCACCATCTTCTACAAAGCCCAAATGAGCACAAGCCGAAAGCATTGATACAAATGTAATATTGTCCGGCAAAACACCATCTTTCTCCATACACTCAAAATAATTCAAGGCTTTGGGGTCCTTACTGTGTGCAGATATTATAGAATTCCATGACACTATATCCCTCTCAGGCATTTGATCAAACAACCAACGAGCTAGATCCAACTTCCCATCATTAGCATACAAAAGGATCAAAGAATTAGCGATTGACAGATCCCATTCCATCCCTTTTCTCACTATCCAACCATGGACCTGAGCTCCAAACCTTGAATATGATACATTTGCTAAAATGGAGGAAATAGCCACGGAATCCAACTCAAATCCTTCTTGGAGCATTCCACGAAATGTGTACAAAGCCTCTACTATAAGCCCATGACGAACATAACCAGTAAGCATAGTATTCCAAGAAATGGCGTCCTTACAGGCAATCTTATCGAATATCCTTCTAGCCTTAACAATGTCGCCACATTTAGAATACATATCAACAAGCGCGTTTTGCACAAACCCGTCATTGCCAAATCCCAACCGAACTAAGTCCCTGTGCACTGCCTCTCCAATCCCAATTAAACCGAGTCCACCACAAGCCTTTAACACGCGGGGAAATGTGAACTGGTCCGGTGTGACGCCATCTTCGTGCATTTGAAAATAAAACGCCATTGCATCTTCATACTGACCCAATTCAGCATAACCTGCAATAAGCGAATTCCAAGCGAAAGCCGACTCATTTCTTTTAAGCATTTGATCAAACACCTCATGTGCCTCATCGACGTACCCACTAGACGCATACAACCTCAACAACTTCGACGAAATGCCGACGTTCTTGCGCAGAAGACTAGTGGGTATAAGTCCATGAATCCTAACACCCTGTTGAATAGCATTTAAGTTGTAACATGTCTCCAAAAGGGAAGCGAAGATCTGGGGATCGATAAATATGCCCTTTTCCATAGAAGATTCGACGTCATTGACGACGCTTTCAAGGGCTTCGAGTTTGGTTCGAGGGTGGGGCTTCTGGTTGACGAGAAGAGGGGTTGGTGATGATTTGGGAAAAGAGCGGATAAAGCGATTTAATTTTGGGGGGAAGTTTCTCTGGTATTGTTTCTTAGCTCTCTTACTTCTGCTTCCCAAGTAGAGAGTCATAGAAGGTGACTCGAAGGCCTGTGGATGTAGAATGCTTGTCATTTTCCAGGAATTGAGTTAAAGAAAGTTTGGGAAAGTGAGTATATTTGAAACCCCTTCTTTTTATAATAACGCGACTGTGATCCGCAACATATTTCCTGTGATTACGTCCCCATCGCCCCCAATTTCTAGTGGGAAAAGTGTGGGAGAGGAAATAACCAACGGCTAGTAGTTTTAAACCCCAAAAACGTCGTCGTAATGTAGAACAGTCTTAGACGTGTTGAGTTGAGTTTGTTTTGTTAACGACCTTACAGTTTATACATTATACGTGAGCCGACATGATTGGTCAGCTGAAATACCTAATTCATATAATTGTAGCAGAATGTTGGAGGGAATACATCGAAAAATCATTTTGTTTTGGGTCACTTTTTTCCCTCTTCTCTCTCTTTCTCCCCTGGGATAATTCATTCTTAGTTACTTGTTCTTCACTTTTCACATAACAAATTTGGTATCAAAGCAGGTGAGCCTCGATAGAATGTATTATGGTCAAAGGAACTAAAGTAGCATAGCTTCAAACCAGGAATGAGAAGAAGTTGATTGAGAATCAAAGTAAGATTGACAAGCAAGAGAAAAAGTTGGGAGAGTTAAAAACTATGTTTCATTAGTTCATGCAGGTGATGGAAAGTAATTCAGACCCCGACTCACTAAGAAAGGATTGAGTGTTGCATTAAGCAAGGGTGGTGATGGAAGATGAAGGATATATGACATCTATAAGGTTTAGTAAGATAGATTTTTCAATGTTTGATGGAACGGTAAGGGAATGATTATACAAGTGTGATCAATTCTTTGCACTTGATAACACGCCAGACACCAAGAAGGTGGGTATAATGGCTATGCATTGGGAAGGACCTACCTAAGAGTGGCATCAATTGGTTGGGTCTATGGGTTTTAACAATTCAACCTATGTTGTGATTAAAAAAGAAGAAGCAACAATCATAAAAGGGTTTTTGGTTTTGGACTCTTATACATGCATGAAAGCCAAGTGAGTGCTATATATAGGAGTAGCTGCCGTCTTCCAAAAAAAAAAAAAAAAAAGGGAAGCAGAAAACTCCTTTGATCTCACATATACGTAGATCGAGACGAGAAGAACATATTTGTTTTTGGGTCTCTCATGAAAACTTAACGAGTTAAAGGCAAGTTGAGTGTTCTCCTTATTTTCGTTAAATCCATTTGAACTAGTAAGATTTTTTATAATAGTTTTTAGAAGACAATTTCCCTCCTTTTTGTGTGTGTGTGTGTGTGTGTTATCATTAAAAAAAAGGGGTTGTTTTAGAGAGTTATAATCTATATTTTTTCTCCACTGTTGGTGATCTCAAGTGTAGATTAAGTTGACAATATTTTGTTCTTGTTAATTTTGATAGTGAATTTAATTAGGAGTTTGATCCATAATTTTTCTCTCTATAGGGGAGGATTTTTAACATAAATCTTGTGTCTCATTATTTGATTGATTTTCTTCATTTATTATTATTGTTGATTGTATATTGGTTGGCTTGAGATATTCATTTGGTATTTGTGAGAAATTTAATTTGCACATTTGATATTTATAAGAGAAGACCTAACAAGTGATATCAGGGCTAGATTTGGTGGTTTGGGGTTATTTATGTAAATTAAAACGGAGAAATTTGTGGTACAATGATTAAATTATTGGCTTTAAATTATTCAATTTAGAAGTAAAAAATGGAGGAACTTCTTTATTGTAAGGATTTATATGATTCTATAAATTAGGAACCGTTAAATTAATTATAAAAATTGATGATAATTGGAAAAAATGCATAGAAAAATTGTAGAAACTATTCAATAGTGGGTTGATATCAATATTTATCATCATATAAGCAAAAAAAAAAGGATGCACAAGTGTTATGAAGTAAACTAGAAATATGAATGATAGGAAAAAAAATGAAAGCCTTTGTTATTAGAAAACTTTTGAATTTGAAGCCTAGAGATGAACTATCAATTTTAAAACACTTGATTGACTTTCAAAATATGGTAAATTAGTTGAGTACTATGAAAATAATACTAGATGATAACATGTAGGTATTATTGCTCTTGAGCTCTTTGTCAAATAATTGGAAGACCTTTGTAGTATCTATTAGTAACTTTGTTCTGAGCGGTATCTTGTTTTTATTTAAAGTAAAGGATAGTCCATAAAATGAGAAGACTAAAAGAAAGAATATGAGCATTGATACTTCACAGGCTCTTATTACAATTATAGAGAACATGGGTAGGAGCAAACATAAAGGTCTTAAGGGGCATTCTAAATATAGAGGTAAGTCACAATCAAAAGGAAAATTCACTTGCTATCACTGTGGTAAAAAGGGGCATATGAGAAGACATTGCAAAGTATAGAAAAGGGAACAGAATAATGAGAAGAATAAAAAAAAGGTAGATGATCAAAATAACATTATAGCTATATCTGATAAAAATGAAGAGTTGTTTATACTTTCCTTTAGTGAGGGTAAAATTCATGTCACTAATTCTTGTATTAATTGGGTTATCGATTCAGTAACATCTTACCATGCTACACCTAAAAATATGTTTTACTGCATATAAGCCAGGAAAATTTGGCAAGGTAAAGATGGGTAATAACAACTATGTAGATAGTGGGTACTAGTGATATTTGTATACAAACAAATATAGAATACGAGAGTCTAAACTTACTAAAGATTCAATGGCAATTGCGAGAAATATGATATGTTATACACTTTACAAAGCTCAACTGAAGATAATTAAAGGTGATCTGAGCACAATTGAAGATGAAACTTCTTTATATTTACTACATAAACGTCTGGAACATATGAGTGAAAAAGGATTGTAGATTTTGGCAAAGAAGACTCTCATTCCCTTTGCCAAAGGTATGAATCTAAACCCTTGTGATTCTTACTTATTTTGAAAGCAACATAGAGTTTCTTTTAACAAGCACTCTGAAAGGAAAAAGAATGCTCTTGTTAGTTTACTCTGATGTTTATGGTCTTATTGATGTATATACTATAAGAGGTAGCTGATATTTTATCACTTTTATTGGTGATACTTTACGAAAGGTTTGGGTGTTTGTTTTGGAAACAAAAGACCAAGTCTTTCAATACTTTAAGCAATTTCATGTTATGATGGCAAAAGAAAAGGGAACACATTTGAAGTGCCTTCACAGTGATAATAGAGGTTAATATACTTCAAAAGAGTTTGAGAATTATTTCTTAAAGCATGGAATCATATATGAGAATATTATTCCTGACACATCACAACATAATGTACAGCTGAAAGAACAAACATAACCATCTTAGAGAAAGTTAGATGCATATTGAAAATAGCTAACCTTCCTAAGCCATTTTTTAGTGAAGCTCTTTACACTGCCTACTACCTAATGAACTATTCTCTGTCTGCTCCATTAAATTTTGATATTCTTGAGAAAATATGTTACTTACTCTCACTTGAAGGTATTTGGGTTCGAGGATTTTGCACATATGCTTAAAGAACAAAGAAAGAAACTTGATAATAAGGTTGTTCAATGTACTTTTTTTGAATTATAGAGATGTAGAGTTTAGGTACATGTTATAGGATCCAATGAAGAAAAAAGTTATCACGTCCACAGATATATTCTTTTAGGAACATAAAATCTTATTAGATTTTGAGTCATTAAAGAAGACTAAAAGTAATGGTGATGTGTTTTTTCATGTGTCAATTTGTTCAACAACAAATAGTGTCACAGATGAGAGATAATTATATGAAGAGCATGGGATAAGTGACATATTAAAACAGGTTAATGTTAATGATGGTATTGAACAGGGGAAGCTAACTCCTCTACCCCCAATTACAGAAGAGTTAGGTCAAAAGGTCAACCAGAGGACATCATCCATTTATTAGGTATCCCAATTCTGAGTATATTATAATTACTAAAGAGGGGGAGCTAGAAAGTTTCCAAGAAGTTTAAAACCACAGAGAGAAAGATCAGTGGATAAAAGTCATGTAGGAAGAGATGAATTATTTGAAGAAAAAAATACTTATGAGATTGGTGAATTTCTTAAAGGTATAAAAACTTTTAAGAACAAGTGGGTATTCAAGTTGAAAATAAATAGTAAAAGAATAATAAAGTATAAAGCTCACTTAGTGGTTGAAGGTCCTAATCATAAGAAAGGAATTGACTTTGATAATAATTTCTCTCCAATTGTGAAGATGAGCTCTATTAGAGTAACTTTTGAGTTGGCTGTTAGTTTGGATCTTGAACTTGAGTAGTTAGATGTAAAGATTGCATGTCTTCATGGTAACTTAGATGAAGAAATTTATATGGATCAACTAGGGGGATTTGAAGTGAAAGGGAAAGAACATATAGTTTACAGGTTAAAAAAAGAGTTTGTTTAGTAAACACAAAGACAATGGAAGAAATTTGACTCTTTTTATGATAAGTCATGGCTTTAAAAGAACGGATGTAGATTATTGTGTGTAATTAAGGATATTCCTAAATGGTAAGTTTATCATTCTTCTGTTATACGTAGATGATATGTTGATAGTTGATCAAGACATTATTATGATTAATGGTTTTAAAAAAGGAGTTGTTTGGACATTTTAATATGAAAGATTTAGGGTCAATTCAATAAATTCTAAGTGTGCTGATTCTTTGAGATAGGAAAATTAAGAAGTTGTGGTTTTTACAAGGAAAGTATGTCGAGTGGGTTATGAGTAAACATAATATGAAGAGTGCTAAACCAGTTAGCGTACCTTTTACCAATCTCTTTACCCTCAATAAGAAGTATTGTTCATCCACTCAAGAAGAAAAGGAAGAAATGGCATCAATTCATTACTCCTCTATAGATGGAAGTCTAATGTATGCTATGGTTTACACCCGGTCAAACATCGCTCATGCAGTTGGTTTAGTTAGTAGATTCCCCTCTAATCTAGGAAAAGATCATTGGAAGATTATGAAGTGGATCTTTAGATAGTTAAGAGGTAGTTCCGAGATATGCTTAGGTTTTAGATTCAGAAGCAATTTTAAAAGGATAAACAAATGCGAATATGGTAGGTAACCTTGATGGTAGAAAGTTAACCTTAGGGTTTGTGTTTACTTTTGCAAGGGAATTATATTATAGCAGTGTAAACTGCAAATGCTCTAGATGATAATATTTCTTCAAGAGTTAAGTTTGAAACAATATGAATATGTAGTTAATGGTGATAGTCAGAGTGCTTTAGAATTGAGCAAGAATGATACATATCACTGTCATACTAAGCATATTGATGTACAGTACCATTGGATTTATGATACTATAAACAAGTAAGAAACGACTTTGAAGAAAATTATCATAAATAAAAATCTTGTTGACGTTGACTAAGGCAGCGGTGTGTGATAAACATCAGTTCTGTACCAAGTTGGTAGGATTGAGTTATTAATGAGCAATTGATAAATAGACATCTTCCCATGGTTTGGATGGGGAGCTTATTGGGTATATGGACTTTATGAGTCCAACCTATATTATGATAAAGAAAAAACAATAAAAAAAGGGTTTGGTTTTTAACTCTTATATATGCACAAAAGCCAAGCGAATGTTATATATAGGTATAATCATCATCTTTAAATAAAAAGAAAAGTAGAGAACCCCTTTGATCTTACACACATGCAAATAAGAGAAGAGCATATTTGTTTTTGGTTCTCTCATAAAACTTGAAGGAGTTAAAGGCAAGTTAAGTGTTCTCCTTATTTTGGGTAAATGAATTTGAATTAGCAAAATTTTGGAGAGTAGTTTTTAGAATATTATTTCTATATTTTTCTTGATGTGATCATTCAAGAGGGGGGTTGTTTTAAAGAGATACAATCTATATTTTTCTCTATTGTTGGTGATCTCAAGTGTGGATTAAGTTGAGAATATTTTGTACTTGCTATTAATAGTAGATTCGAATCGAAGCTTAGCTCATGATTTTTCCCTCTACACTGGAGGGTTTTCTAGTAAATCCCATGTCTTATTGTTTGGTTGATTTTCTTTCTTTATTATTATTGTTGATTGTGCATTGGTTGGCTTGAGATATTTGATTGGTACACGTGAGTGATTTAATTTGCACATTTGATATTTGTAAGAGGAGACTTAATACAATTAATGATCAAGAACAAACCTTAGAAGGAGCTATTAGACTGGGAAGAGCTAGTCCACTCCATTAACATAAAGATTTGATGAAGAGATTTTTGATGATTCGGTAGGGGACTTCAAAGAACTTAAATAAGAAAGTTTTGCATAGGAGTATTATTGTTAGGTTTGATAAATATTCTATTAACCTTATACTATCTGAGGAATACTTGATAAAGATATTTTAAAAAGGATTGAAATCTAAAGAAGTTACTGTGCTATTATTGGAACCCTGTATCATCCAAAATGCTTGCTCTTAAGCTAGAAAACAAGAAGCTGTATTAGCAATCCATTCCACAGCTCTAGCATTAAAAGGAAATATGGTAGTGACCATTAATTTTAAAACCAATAATACTGTAGGAGTTAAGGGAGTGACTCAAGCAACAATAAGGGTGAGATTACATTCAAACAAAGGATTATTACCTATGCTAGAAATTTAAGGAGCAAAAAACTGGGGTACATTAATAAAATATATGTTACATTTAAAACACTAAGCATTCAGGACTTTGATGAGTGGAGAATGAAGGATCATCCTTTTAGTGTGACGAGTGTTATACTTTAGGACATAAGTGCAAGAAGAGGCAGTAACAATTGTACTTAGTGGAAAAGGAGGTGGAATGGACGAGGCATCAGAAGTAATGAAAGTAGTAGAGGAAAAACACAATGCACCTAATGTATCTTTCAAGCTATGATAGGAGCTAAGGGGGAAGAGGAGTACAAACAGATGCAGGGAATTGGATTTCATCAAAAGATACCCATATAAATATTGATTGATCAAGTAAATACTCACAATTTTATAGACAAAGCAGTAACCTAGATAAGCTAGGGTAAGCTGGAGATAGTACAACTAATATAGATCGCGGTAAGAAGTGGGCTTAAGTT
This sequence comes from Pinacopodium congolense, assembly GCA_028565735.1. Classification (NCBI taxonomy): domain Eukaryota; kingdom Viridiplantae; phylum Streptophyta; class Magnoliopsida; order Malpighiales; family Erythroxylaceae; genus Pinacopodium; species Pinacopodium congolense. Next base: position 10,677 of record JAOXYD010109783.1, read on the forward strand.
AAATTTTCATCAAAGATATAGTTAGTTTGCATGGAAAATGCAGGGAGTATCATTTGTAACAAATGCTCTAGATATTTCAATAGGGAGTTGTGATTTAATATTAGGGGTATAGTGGTTGGCAATCTTAAATGATGTGCTGTGTAACTTCAGAACTAGAATTATGAAGTTCAAATGGGGAGATTACTTGATAACCTTATCAAGAAACCCATGTAAGAAGGCTAGGATGGTCTCAAGTAAAGGGTTGAATAGATCTGTATATGATGCAACTAACCTACCCATTAGAATACCAATTACAGTAAATAAATAGGAGTTTGATTATTTGAATGGATTGATAGGTGTGTTCAGCATGTTGTTTCAAGAACCTTAGAGATTCCCACCCTATAGAACACAATATCATAGGATTAGGATAAAAGAAAGGGTAGATTCTATTAACATATAGGTACTTAAGGGGGCAAAAGGAAGCAATAGAGATGGTGAAAAATAAATGGGGTTAACTATATTTGTAGTTCTAAACCTTTATCATTTTTATAGGGTTTATAGGGCATAACTTTAGTCCTTATACATCTCCAGTGGTATTGGTGAAAAATAAAGATAGCTCCTGAAGGATGTATGTAAATTATAGGGAGCTCAATAGATATAAAGAAAAGTTTCCAATCCCCTTAATTGGGGAGTTGTTGAAAAATTTCATGGCTCTAACTAGTATTCTAAGTTGGACTTAAGATCAGGCTATCATCATGTTAAAATGGGGTTAACTATATTTGTAGTTCTAAACCTTTATCATTTTTTCAATTGAGTCCTATACCTTTAAAACAGTTTATTGAAG
>JAOXYD010109793.1:0-11498 GCA_028565735.1 Pinacopodium congolense
TAATCAAAACGGCATACGACGATATATAAAAGTACCAAATGGGCAAGTAAAAGTTTTTTTTTCTTTTGATCTTTTGGAGCTAAAACAATTTAATAATAACCAAAATATCCATCCAAGAAACAGAAAAATAGTTTACCTGCAAATTTTTCAAGAATTTGATCAATGAAAGGGAGTGGAAAATGATCCTTTCTTGTGGCGGCCTTTAACTTGCGAAAATCAATACACATCCGCCATCCAGTTTGCAATCTCATAGGCACTAATTCATTACTTTCATTTTTTAACCAATGTAAAACCAGATTTTTTTGGAACCAAATGCACTGGACTTACCCATTGACTGTTAGAAATAGGGAAGATAATCCCTAAATCTAATAGTTTCAGAATTTCCTTCATTACCACATCTTTCATTGCTGGGTTCAACTTACGCTAAGGGTCTCTCACAAGTTTGGAGTTAGGCTCAAGGAGGATGTGATGCATACACACTGAAGGGCTGATTCCTTTTATGTCTGCCAAGCTCCAACCAATGGCTCGTTTGTAGTCTTTCAACACTTGTATCAAATTCTCCTCTTCCACCATGGTCAAGTCATTGGCAATGATGACTGGTAGGGTTTCCCCTTCTCCCAAATACACATACTTAAGATGTGTAGGTAATGGTTTCAACTCGAGCTTAGGAGCCTGTTCAACAAAAGGGAGAATTCTTTCAGAAATAGTGGGTAATTGAATATAGCTATTCACTAACCTGTATTTTATTTTTGGTATGGAGGAAACTGCCATAATAGCGTCTTTAAGCTCATTCTCACTTTCCAATTCGGCATCCCTATTTGTCAGATTGTTCCTTAAAACAACCTCCAACTTATCCTGCCTCAAATCACTTTTAAAATGCTCTCGCACAATACCATCAATCATGCTAACATGAAAAATAGAATCATGGTCATCTGGATGTTTCATGGCATCCAGTATATTAAAAGTGACAACATTACCATCAAATTCAAAAGTTAAAAATACCAAAATCCACATCAATCTTAGTTTTTGCTGTTTTCATGAATGACCTTCTAGAAGAATAATAGATGCATCAGGAGATACATAATCACCCATATCCACAATGTAGAAATCAACAGGAAAAATAAGTTCATTCGCTTTTACTAAAATATCTTTAATCATGCCTTCAAGATAAATTATGGATCTATCAGCTAATTGAATTACTACATTTGTCATCTTCATTAGTCCTAAATTCAACAATCTATAAACTGACAATGGCATGACATTAATTGAAGATCCCAGATCAAGCATAGCTTTTTTTTATTGTAGTTGTGCCAATAATACATGATATAGCAAACATACCTGGATCTCCACACTTTAGAGGTACTTTCCTTTGCACGACAGCTGAAACATTTTGACCAACTACAATTTTTCCCTCAATCTCATGCTTCTTCTTTTTAAAACATATGTCCTTAAAAAATCTCACATACCTTGGTATTTGATCAATGGCATCTAGTAGAGGGATGTTGATTTCAACTTTGCGAAATGTATCCAAAATTCCCTTTTCCTTATCTTCCTTCTTTGGTTTTACCAACTTGCCAGGAAAAGGTGGGAGAATCATAATTTTAGGTTTTGTATTGATCAACTCATTACTTACCTCCTTTGTTGATTCCTTAGAAGGGGTATTTTTCTCTTTAGCGTGAGGCTCTTTAGTCAACCCTTCTATTTCATTATGCTATTATCCCTTACAAAAGGTGTTGACTCATTCTTAGTTGGTTGATTTAAATGAAGAAGAGATAAGAGAAATGTTAGTGGCTTTGGAAGCTAGAAAGGTATCTCTTGGTTGGCAACCTCTTAAGAGGTTTAAATCCTTATATAGGCCTTTAAAGCCTTTACTTAAGCCATCAAATAAGTATCCACCAAAACTAGAACTAAAACCTCTTCTTAATCATCTCAAGCATGAAGTTTTGAATACCTCATCACAACTATCAGTTATAATTTCATCTACATTGACTGAATGTATAGAGAACAATTTATTGAGAGTATTGTGAGATCACATAGGATCCATTACTTGGATCATTGCAAATATTAAGGGATTAAGTCCTTCTATCTATGCACATAGAATTTTTATCGAATAAGGAAGCAATTCATCAGTTCAACTACTACAAATATTAAACCCTAATGTGAAGGAAGTAGGGAAAAATGAAGTGGTCAAGTTGTTAGATGTCAGCATAATTTGTCTTATCTATGATTCACCTTGGGTTAGCCCAGTTCAAGTGATACCCAATAAATGTGGCATCACTATATTTCAAAATGACCAAAATGTGTAGATAGCAACGAGAAAGATCACTGGTTAGCATATGTATATAGACTACATAAAATTAAATGAAGCCACTAAAAAAGACCATTTTTCACTTCCTTTCATTGACCAAGTCATTGAAATATTGATAGCCCACAGTTTTCATTGTGCGTTAAATGAGTATAGAGGTTACTTGTAAATTCTATTAGCCTTTGAAGATTAATAGAAGACAACCTTCACTTGTCTATATGACATATTTGCTTATAGGCGCATGCCTTTTGCTTTATGCAACGCGCTAGCCACTTTCTAATGCTACATGGTAGCTATTTTAGAATGTGATTTAATCTTGCATTGAAGTATTCATGAATTATTTTTTAGTATTTGGCACATCTTTTAATTCATATTTGGACAATTTGGCTAAGGTACTTAAGAGATGTGAAGAGACAAATCTAATGTTAAATTGGAAAAAAAATGTCACTTTATGGTGCAAGAGTGCATAGTACTTGGCAATAAAATATCAAATAAAGGTATAAAGTGGATCCAGCTAAGATAGAAGTGATTACTCAAGTCCCACCTCCAAATTCAGTTCGAGAAATTAGGAGTTTCTTAGGTCATGCTAGCTTCTATTGACGATTGATAAAGGATTTTTAAAAAATCACTAAGTCTTTTACTGATTTTTTAACAAAGGGTTCCATATTTTAGTTTAATGATAAATGTATACACTCTTTTGGATTATTAAAGGCTAAGCTTATAAGTGCCCCAATTTTAGTCTTACTAAATTGGTCTTTGCCTTTTGAATTGATGTACGATGCAAGTGATTTTGTAATTGGAGCATTTCTTAGGAAAAGGAATGATAGAACATTTCATCCAATATATTATGTAATAGAGACATTAAATGAGGCTCAAAAGAACTATACAATGACCGAGAAAGAAATGTTGGCTATTGTCTTTGTCTTAGATAAATTTTGGCTTATTTAGTTTTGTCAAAAGTAACAGTGTATACTGATCATTCAGCATTGAAATATCTAATGAATAAACCTAATTCAAAGTTGAGATTGATCAAATGGGTCTTATTATTACAATATTTTGATATAGAAATTAAGGATAAGAAAGGTGCTAAAAACTTTGTTGTCGACAGCCTTTCAGGATTAAATGAGGAAGTCATGGAGAAAGGAAAAAATTAGGAGATTAAAGAAGTGTTTCCTGTGGAGCATTTTTTAATAGTAAAGAACACATTAGAATGGTATGCTAATTATTTTAATTATTTGGTTGGCAATGTTATTCCTCATAATTACTCCTTTCATTAAGGAAAGAAATTCCTCTCGAATGTTAGGAAATTTCTTTGGTATGATCCTTATTTATATAAGATTTGCATAAATGGAATTATCAGAAGATGTGTGCCTTATGAAAAAGTCCCTTCTATATTAACTCATTATCATTCTAAGGAAGGTAAAGGACACTTTGGGCCTATAAGAACTACACACAAGGTTTTAGAATCAGGAGTTGGCCAACCCTATTTAAGGACACATTTACTCATGTAAATCTTGTGATAATTGCCAAAGAACAAGAAACATGTCTATGAGACATGAGATGCCTCGGAGACATGAGATGCCTCTTAATAATATTTTGGTTTATGAAGTTTTCGACATTTAGGGCATTGATTTTATGGGACCTTTCCCTAAAACATATGATAATCAATATATTTTAGTTATATTAGACTATGTAAGCAAATGGTTTGAAGTAGTCGCATTACCCACTAATAAGATTTGGTACATCAAGAGTCATAATCAGTGATGGAGGTTCGCATTTTTGCAATAGCTAATTTGATTTCCTCTTATCTAAATATGGTGTTACTTATAAAGTGGCCACACTTTATCATCCACAAACTAGTGGTAAGTGGAAATTTCAAATCGTGAAATCAAAAGAATTTAAAAAATACTATTAGTGCATATAGAAAATATTGGACCTTGAAATTGGATGATGCATTATGGGAATATCATACTACCTCTAAGACACCCATTAACATGTCTTTATATCACCCGGTTTATGAAAAATCATGTCGTTTACCTGTTGAATTAGGGCAGAAGGCATTTTAAGTAATTAAGTTCTTAAACTTCAACTCAAATAAATATGGTGAACAAATATTATTCCAATTAAATGAATTGGATGAATTTCACTTTGATACCTATGACAATGCCAAACCCTATAAACAACGAACTAAGAAATGGAATGACAAAAATATCATTCCTAGTGATTTCAAAGCTAGTGATAAAGTTCTAATTTATAACTCTCACATAAAACTTTTACATGAAAATTTGCGATCTTGATGGATTGATCCTTATGATGTGTCTAATGTCTTTCCTTATGGTACCATTGAAGGTTCTAATGGTTAATTATCTTTCGAGGTCAATGGGCAAAGGGTCAAACTTTATTTACTTAGTAGGGTCAATGAACTTGCTGAGATTCTTATTCTCTCTGACCACTACTAGGTAGTTTCTTCTTTTAATTATTTAAAAATTTTTGGCGATTTCTTTTCTTTTTAGTTTGTCCTTTTAGTATTTTATTTTTCTTTTTTTAAGAGGCTTATCTCTCTAGTATTTCTTGTTCTTTTTATTTATTTTATTTTGAGTCTTCTAAATTTTAGTTGAGTTTTATTAGGTTTAAGTTTCTTTTTAGGTTTAAGTTGGATGTTTGGTCTTAATTTAGAGTGTGTTTATTTAAGTTTTTCAAATTTAAGTTGTTTAAGTGTGTTCTTTTAATTTTTAGTTAGTTTTCCTCTTAATTTTAGTTTTTAATTTTATTTTGTTAGGATTGATTTTCTTATCTCTTTGAGTCCCTTTTAGCTTATTTAAGTTGTTTGTAATGTGTTTTCCTGAAGATTTTTATTAATTTTCTTTTTAGTCTTTTAATTTTTCTTTTAGCCTTCTTTGAATATTCAATATTTTCAAACCTGGTCTTTTTTAATTTTGGTGTTTGTAAAGCTTGTTCTTGAGAAATGTAGTTATGTAATCCCTTGCACTTTGTCTATCATTAAATTGGAGTTAATTAGATGAAGATTTGAGTTGAAAATTCTAGTTTTGGAGGACTCTGTAGGGGTTAAATTTTGGAATTAGATAGTGGGTTTAATTGTCTGAACCATCGTTTAAGTCTACCTAAAGAGTAAAATGGCGGTACCAAAACAATGCCATTTATCTCTTCAACACTCGCAGTTTAAGTCCTTTTTAAGCGTAGAAATGACAATTTTAGCTTATCTTCATTGTCTTCCTCTCCTCCTCTCCTCTGTGATCAGACTCGTGTTTAACCATAAAATCCTTGATTTCTTGCTCATTTTTCGACCCAAATTCACTTTCTTGGTTCAAATTGAATGAAATTCAATCTTCCATTAGATTCTAGCCTCAATTCACTCTTAGAAACTTTGAAAATGCATCAAAATCACATAGAACATGTTGGAGGTACTATTCATCATCGTACCTTTAATTACATTTTCCTTGTGATTTAGGCATTATTTTGCAATAATATTAGTACCACTGGAATCCTTTCACTATTCTATGTCTTTTAGTACTAATGTTACACATGAATCTTTCTGTAAAAAAATTATTAGTTTTTTATGTAGGGACCGATTAGTAGTTTCACATTTTAGCCTATTTTGGTTTCTAATTCCTTTATTTTGTATTCAATTTAGGCTAAATAAGTTTCCTAGGAAATTTCAAGGTGCTTCTAGCTTAAGAAAGAGACCTTCCTTCAAAGAATCTCGCTTCTAAAGCCGAGAAAATGTTGAATGGTTCAAGAATCACCTCCCAACCCAATTTATCAAGGAGAACTCTCTCACCCCTTCCTTGGATGGTGAGTTTAACGTATCTAACTGCTTTTATACTCTCGGTTGGGACCTTGTTCTTGTCCTGGTTGGCCCTTAATACCCTTTGCTAGTATAGGAATTTCATGCCAAGAGGAAAATTTGTGTAACTTGACTTGGAAGCCTTTTTAGGGTAATGAAAGAGTTGATGATCACAATGGTCCTGCACCAGCACCTGTTCCTACTCTTGAGGAAGGCATGGGCGAGGCTTCTTCTAAAGCCACTTATAGTGGCCATCGTCCTCCTCTTGTGATTGATGCCTCTATTTCTCGACCTTCCTATATCACTAATGATTAGATGACTATGTTCCTTTGCCTTGAGCAACATATTTTAAGAATAGAGTCCAAGGTTGTTGATGTTCAAGAGAGAGTTGATCACCCCCATAATCAGATTGGTATCCTTTGGACTATGTTCATGCTCGATTGATCCTTCCCAATTAGGTTTTTATTCTTTTGTTCTTGCCTAGGGCTCTTTCGTTTTGTTACCCTAGTTGCTTTAACTTGATGTATTCCCTTTTGTTACTTATTTACATTGGATTTAGATGTATGTGCTCCCTTTTTGGGTACTTTCACAGTTATATTTAAATTAAGAGCAAAATGGTGGTATTTAGCAGCCCGATGTTTAACTTCTAAAGACTCACGTTTTACTCTATTTTAGGACTCAAATATTGGGGGTTAAACGATGTCATTGTATTCCTTTTAAATCACCATTTAAGTAGTTATCGAGACAAAACTAGTTGGATCTTCCATTTAATTGGTTGCAACTTATGCAACTTGGTCCTATTTTCTTCCAACATAAATATTGACTATCTGAAGACAAAAATAAGAAGAAGAAACACCTGAATCACGAAATCAAGGAGAGAAATCAGATTGTGCTAGTTCTAGGGCTCTGTTCTTTTGTTCTTCATTTGAGCCTATTTTGTAGATCTAAGTTGCTAGTTAAGGATTGTGGAAGCTCAAACACATGATTCAAGCTTTTAAACGTGTTTATGATATATTATTAGTGCATTCTAACCTATTTTCATTAAAATTTTACCTTTAGTTATCTTTTGTTCAAGAACATGATGAATATGATCTATTTATTGTCTTAAATGAGTGGCTGATTCATTTTTTTTTTTGTTGTGGATCGACTCTAAAATGATCTAAATATGTGCTGAACTTGTTTATATGCATGATGGAAGGTTGTTCTTTGCTTAAATAAAGAGATTAAGGCTTATTTTGAATTAAACACTTAGAATAAAGTTAAGAAACAAATTAGGATTAGAGAAATTTACCTATTGTTGGAAAAATCATGAAGCAACCCAATTTAAAAAATTAAATGACAAATTGTTGGTTTATCTTAAGGGTTATAATCTCAAAATTAGAGTTTTTAGGTTAATCTTCCAAGACTTTATGTGCTTAAAGGTTGATGAATTACCAAACTTCAACTTAATAAGTAGAGAAAAAGCTTTTTCTTGACCATAGCATGACTTTGATTTAGGGAAGTGTCCTTAGGATAAGTCTTTTAATCAATAATTAATCCATTTAGATCATTAAAAATATTCCACAACCAATTTATGAATTAGGTAATCATTTTTGTTCTATATAGGAAGTTTAGTAGTCAATTTCTTTTAATTCGAAATCTCTAAATAATTGTGAACTACTTTGGTTTATCCCTATGGAATGATTACTTGGATCTAAAATATTCCTATATATTAGTAGTGATTGGTGAGCTTTCCATCATTGTTGGTTTGAAATTGAAAAAGGAAGGAAATGTATGATTAAAAAACCATCAAAACTCTCCATTTATATTCTTCAACACATTATCAAAAATGAAAAATCTTGAGGAGATAGATAAATAACAGAATTGAATATTCAAGGATTTCAATAGTTTAAGCTTGTAAAGAAGTTAAATAGAATTAAGGAGGTCTTAGAGGTTCTAATGAGAATTCAACTTCCTAAAAAAGACAAGATCTTATTAGGTCAAAGGAGACACTTAAAGCAAGTCAAATAGCCTTCAATTCTAAACCCTCAAGATAAAACGGAGAAAAAGGCAAGAATCTATAACCCTTCTTATCTATATAGCCGTATTAGAGATTCAATATGGTATAATGAAATAAAAGGTGAGAATGCTTTAGCTTAGAAAAGGGCATTAGAATATGCCCTACTTCCATAACATAGTCCTCTATTGAAGGAACTAAAAAAAAAACTTCTCATCTGATAAGAGTAGATAACCAAGCCATATTTAAGCATAATGCCCTAAAATTGGAAGCCTTGGCTAATTTTAGAACCTACTTTTCTCTTAAGATTAGTTTTCCCTAGATTTCAACGTTCTTAGCAGTGTCCTTTCATATAAATTACCAAAGGAACAAAGCAATAATCTAATTGGACCTATTCTTCTGGAAGAGTTAAATCTCACTCTTTTTTCTTGCATCCTGATAAAGCCCTTGGACATGATGGATAGTTGATCCCTACCAAATAACCTTTATTATAGGAAGATACATCAGTGACAACATTCTTCTTTCATAAGAAATTTTTTAAATATTGTAAAAAAAAGGATGGGACAAAGAATTTTGCATTGAAAATTGACTAGTATTTCTTAAAGGCTTTATTTAAGTAGTTTAACTTCCCAAAAATATACATAGAGTGGATTTTTAAGTAAAGCTTCCCATAAATATGCATAGAATGAATTATGGATTACAGAACTTCATCATATTTTATTGTGCCCATAAATAGGGAACTCACTTTAAAATTAAAGGCAAGGAGAGGGCTGAGGCAAGGGTACACTTTATCACTATACTTGTTTACTCTTTGTATTGAGGTGCTATCTGGACTTTTGAAATTAAACATATCTAAATGTCCTTCCTTCATGTTCTATAGTAGGTGTAAGAAACTTGGTATCATACATTTTTCCTTTGTAGATGAAGTCTTACTATTATATGGTGCTAGCAGGCAATCTATTAATGTTTTAATGAATACACCAATTTAATTCTTATATTTATTAGGTTTATGGATTAATTTGGATGAGAGCTCCATCCTTCTTTCACAATCTGTTGGCATTCTTTCACAAAGTCTTACTAAATTTTCAAATATAAAAGATGCTACATTTCCTTTCAAGTACAAAAGGATCCCACTAATTTTTAAGAAGCATAGATTCTCATATTATGCAATTTTATTGGAGAAGATCAAAAACAAAATTAACTGTTGGTGTATTAAGTTCCTGTCATTTAGTGGTAAACTGCAACTTGTGATCCTTACACTAAATAACCTTCATGTGTGCTGGACCTCACACCTTATATTTTCTAAGAAGATTCTCACTGCTATAGATCCTTTCATGGGGAATTTTTTATGGAATAATGATGCCATTACTAGTATACAGGCTAAGATGAAATAGACTAAAGTTTACAAACCTACAAAAGCTAGTGTATTAGGCATTATCCCTCCTATTTTCTCCTCTAAAGTTAGTTGAAAAAAAAGGTATGGAGATGGTTTATTGATAAGAAATCATTGTGGGTTTGTTAAATACATGCTCACATCATTAAACATAGAGGTTTTTAGGAAATCAAGAGTAATACAACTTTTACCTAGACTCATAATAGATTCTAAGGCTTAGGGAGGTTATAAACAGGGCAATAGGCCATAAGATAAGGAATGGATACGATACATTTCTATTGTATGAAAATTGGTCCCCTCAAGGACCTTTTCATATGCTTCTTCATTTAGATCATGTGAAGAATGTCTTTCTTTCTATGCTAGAGTGGAAGTGATAATAGCTTAGGGTGAATAGAATTATAGTTTAAGAACTCTAACTCAACTTCATCAATTCCTACCTAGTCCTCGTCTTGATTACATGATTCATAATCATATCTATAGGACTAAGGAGTCTTCTAGCAACACTTTTAAAAAATCCTATAGATCCCTAATTAGTTTCTCTCATAAGATAGTTTCTTAGTATAGACAAAAGTTATAAAAGTTATAAAAGCAGCATGATTTCTATGAATAACTTTAAGCAATAAGCTATCCACTCTTAACAGGCTTAGAAGATTCCTTGATGTTAATTCTCTTATGTGCTATCTATGTAAGAAGGAGGTGGAGACAATAATCCATATATTTTTCATATGTAAGTATACAAGATTCTTATGTAATTCTTAAAGTTATTCAGCCTTACTATTAATCCGACTATTTCTATAAGTTTAAACAAATTATATCTTGGTCTATATCCCTCTCTAATTTGTCTAAAGAGGATTATATAGCTTATATAATAAGTTGGGGATGTAGCATTTATATGGTTTGGAAAGATTGGAATGATCATTAGTTCAAGTTACTATAAAGGGACATAGCAAACTTTACTAAAGATCCTTTAATATGGATAAGGGAAAGATTTTTTAGCCATGTAAAAGATATAGTTTATTTCAGTTCCTTAATGCAGAATTGGAGATTAAACCATGAAGTAGGTGTGGTGGTTATGAATGCATGTATAAGATATAGCTTATTCAAGTTCCTTAGTGTAGGATTAGAAAATAAACTAGCAAGTAGGTGTGGTAGACCTTTTCCTTACATGTATGAAGCTTACCAAGACCACTATGCAAGGGTATGGATTAACAAAGACAAAATGTTTTATCCTAAAGTGTTATGAATGACTTATATGGGTAGTTTTCCATGGGTTTCCACTTATTAGAATTAGAGCTAGCATTAAGGCTTTTATTGCTATGATTATTATGTAATGTTGTGGTCTAACTCTACTCTAATTCTATTTTAATCTTTTTCGGGTCCAATAAGAGGCAAACGCACTCTTTTAACAAGAATTATAAAACACTAAATACTGAGTATCATATCCATCAAGGTTCTAGTTATAAGTACAAAGTTAATTGGTGTTTAATTAACTAGGAAACTCTAAATTGATTAAATAATAATAATTAAGAAACTAAATAAAATAAATAAACAATTTTCAAGCTAAACATAAGCTAATGAATCAAGAGTTCACTAAGAATAATTCTACTTAAGGCTTTTGGTTTTAAGGGGTTAATTAACTAATAAAAGTAAATTAGCCAATAGAAGTAAGTATTTGATAGATTAAGGGTATTCTTCATTTAAATAAGGCACTACCAATGGTCATGGAAACACCTTTTTCTCTTTTATACTCAATCTATTTATTTAGTCCATAGATGAATTGGAATAAAAGGCATGAAATTCAAAAAGCTTTAAAATTAAGGTAATTAGATCTAAGAACCCTTATAAAAGATCCTAAATCTTTGTCTACTTTTAGATTCAATTGTGTTACCTGATTAACTTTCTAATAATTGAAAGCCATGGTCATGAATATTGTTGAACCAAGGGAGGTTCCAATCTTGGTTTTGATGATAACAAAACATGCTTAATCACTAATGGTTTA
>JAOXYD010109804.1:0-11498 GCA_028565735.1 Pinacopodium congolense
AATAAATCATCAAACATCTAATCCATAGCTCTTTTACACATTTGGTAATTTTAAGAATTTTTCAGAAGCAATTAAAATTCGTTTTTAAAGTGTTTAAGCCTAAATAGCCAATTTTAAGTCTTTTTCCAATTTTCAATCAAGTTCTTTAGATTTTCCTAAATAATTGTAATCCAATCAACCTGGTAATTAAGTAACAATTTTCCCATGGGATCGTCAGTCAGAGTTTTAAATTTTACTTGACTTTATTACTTTTGCGATAGGTGCACTTGCGTAAAAAGTCCATTGGTTTTAAAGTAAAATCATTTCAAAACACCCGCCAATTTTAAAGTCACCTAACCAATGCAACATTTAACCATAGCTTTGTCTTGAAATTGTTAAGGAACTCTAATTCAGTCTTTTAAATTGCTTAAAGCTCAATTAATTCATTAATCACCTTATCTATAGCTATTTTCCACAATTTGGTTGTTTTTCAGTAATTTCGAAATCATTTTTAAAATCAAAATTGCAAGATTTGAAGCAAGTTAGGATAAGTTAATAATTTTCACGTTTTTAATCATTTATTTAGAATTTCCTAGATATTTGTAATCCAATTACTCTAGTAATTATCCATTTATGCCTATGAGACCAATACTTTGGGTTCTTAAAAAAACTCCACTATATTACTTGTTCAAATGGTGCACTTATCTTGATCATGTTAGTTTTCAAAGTAAAATTATTTAAAACCATTCCAATTTTCTTAAGTAACCTAACCAATGCAACATGCGTTTATGTTTATAATTATTTACAATATGATTGATTACATCTTGATTTTTGTCTATAGTAGATTCAATGCTAACCACTGATTATAGATTTAGAAACTTACGATCAACTATTTAAATGGATGATATCAAATTAATTAAAATTTGACTATCCATGCACCTATGATAATCAAGTCATAGCATGTCTTCAACCCATGACATAAGAATGATTGAGTGACACTATTTTGAAAATAAATGTGTCTTCCATTTGAGTTTTACACTTATGAAAGTATTTTTACGCTTTAGAAGTCATTTTGATTTTTGATTTAATAAAAATTTCTCAAATTTTTTACTTTAGACCCCGCTTTCCTTCAATTATAATCATCCATTACATCATATAAGCACATTTTCTTTCCTTTGCAGTAAAAAAAAAATTGAAGTCATTGATATTCTCCTCCCTCCGGCTCTTAATTTTCTTCTGATGTTTCATCATTGTACCCCAAAGTGCATGACATTAATATAGCTAGCACAAGTAAGTACGAATCAATCCCACGAGGATTTTCAAGAGTAAATTAATCTTTGACATGGCTAGATTCAGGTAGGAATTCTCTAAGATTTAATATATTCAATTTCACATTAGCTTAATGAATTCTATTAGTTTCACAGACCTGTAAAGGTCCCTAACTTCGATCATATTCTTTCTCAAGATATGCAACTCATATTCATATATTAATCAATTAAAATCTCTTTTAGATCTAATCAACCTAAGAATTCTTTAATCCATTTTACAAACTCTCTTGATAATTTTTACCTAACCTAGGAAGATGTTGTGACTTTCTCTTAAATAAATCAAGTTTCACCCTATTTATCCATGTTGTGATCTAATCACATGTCTCAACTTTTAAATCTTAATGCATGAATCAAATATTGGAAGTTCCACTTTCGCGTCTTCAATTCAGTTAATATAACAAATAGGTAAATCAAAAAGAAAACTAGAAATTCATTAAATTAAAGATAAATCAAAATTTATTACATCCTAGGTTCCTCCTACCTAAATTTATATCCTAGTCTAGTTCATAATCAAACAAGAATATTCAATAAGGAAAATATAAAAGAAATAAGATAAAGAACTTATTATCCTTGACTCATACAAAGAATTCTTGATAAAAAATGATCTAGATCAGATTAAAAATGACTTTTCTTGCATTTTATGGCCAAAGAATTCTCTACTTTACCAACCAACTTTCCAGCGTTCCGAAATTTCCTGACTTTTTCCTTTTTAAATCCAAAAACTTAATTCCTTTAATGAGCTACATATTCCTAAAAGAAGTATAGTGTTTGGGTTATGTTATGCTTTAAACCTCTTTAGAAATAATAACTCCAACACAAGACCTAAATGAGATTGTGTTTAGTATCGTACTTCAAACATATGGTCAACACGAGTTATGTTGAGTTATGCAAGGATGATTGAAAATGCTTATTTTGAAGATGGCCCCAACACATCATCGAGTTGGTACTGTGTTCCAAAATTCTACTAATTTGCCAATATTGCTTTACATTGGTTTAATTCTTCGCCAATTTTGCTTCTTCACTGGGTAATACAAGTAGATTTATATGTTACATTTAAAGATTTTTTTACACTGATTAATATATGAATTTTCCCTCGTTAAAAGTTATTTTGCTCATATTTAAGGTATTTGTTTATTAGTGTGAAAAAGAGATGAAAAATGGATAATTTAAGCAATTGACCTGGACATCAATAACTGCTTATCACTAACAATGTGTATGTCCTATTAAAACCACTGTTATGCCCCAAAAAAGTGAAAAAAAAAAGAAGAACATCGGCTCATTTTAATAACCCCATTGTACTCCAGTTCAGGAGCCATTATGCATCTAAAAACTTCAGAATTAAAGATTATTTGGACCAAGAATGGCTTAAATACACTAAGAAACATATTAGTGTTCCCTTATAAACCTTGCGACTATCTAAACCTATAAAAAGATGAGGAAGAAACATAGAGAGAGAGAGAGAGGGAGAGAGAGAGGGAGAAGGAGAGGGTGAGAGAGGGAGAGAGAGATGGAGGGAGGGAGGGGGAGAGAGAGAGAGAGAGGGGAAAGAGAAGAGAGACAAAAATGTCCAAGTTAAAGTAGTTAGGTTTTATTTCACCTTTAGGTTTATGTTTTACATTTTTATTTCACCTTCAAGTTTAGGTTTTTATTCCTTTGGTTTTTTTTTTTTTTTGCATTAAGTTATTGAGTTTAAGGTTTGTAATGAGCATTCAAGATGGAATACGGTGTTAGATTTGCAAATGAAATAAGGTTATTTTGAATGTATCTATTTAAATCTTTCTTCCTTCTTTGTATTGACACTTTTTTCATTAATAAAGTATGTGTTCATTATTTATATCTTTTCCTTTGTTAATGATTATTTGTCCTTAGTTTGCCTTAGTTAGGCTTATATTAGAAGATGGATTGATTATTGTTCTAATTATCTTAATCTATGTTTAAAATATGTTTATCTAAGTGTTTAACCATCTATTTTACACTGGTCTTCAACAATAAATTCATAGGAAATTAAGGATCCAAAAAATCTACCATTTTTATTCGAAAAATTGATAAACTATACAATTTAAATTAATGAATGACCAAACTTTAGTTAATTTTATAGGTTATAGATCTAAAAGATATTTAGGTTTGAACTTCCTAATCTTTATGCTTATTGCCTAAGTTCTTTGAATGACCAAACAATGGAATAGGACTAATACAAAAAAGATATTGACTTAACCATAGTTGTATCTTACATTAGAGAAGATATCTTAGATCTATCTAAATAGAATTTCGATAGACTTAGTTAATTTATTAAAACTCTAACCTTAGCTCAA
Source organism: Pinacopodium congolense (assembly GCA_028565735.1). Taxonomy (NCBI): domain Eukaryota; kingdom Viridiplantae; phylum Streptophyta; class Magnoliopsida; order Malpighiales; family Erythroxylaceae; genus Pinacopodium; species Pinacopodium congolense. The sequence continues at coordinate 3,620 of JAOXYD010109804.1, forward strand.
TCTTAAGACTGGTGGAACTCTCACTTTCGTTTTGACTAAATAACTGATTACTTAGTTTTTAATTTATTTAATCATTTAAATTAAATTAAATTTTTTAGATAATTAAAACATTAACCTAGTATTTATAATAGATCCTTGTGTAAAATGATATTTGAACATAGTATCTACTAAATTGCTTCTTTATGGGGTGCACTTACCTCTGGTTAGTCTTAAGTTAAAATTGATTCAGTTAAAGTCAGATTAAACCATAGATAACAATTTTTTGGTGCTGTTGACAAAGATTTATCTTAATAATATTAGGGAGATATTAATTTTGATTAGTTTAGAATTTATTTTGTCATTTTTATAGATTTTATTTATTACTCTATTTTGTTTTATTTAAGTTTTAGGTTTAAAACAAGCTTATCTTTCTATGATTATATGTAGTCAACAAAATAGATATCCATGATTTTTTAGACTACTAGTAGAACAATGACTGATAGCACCTTAATTATACATCTTCTAGGTAGGATTCATAATGAATATCTTAGGCTTGAGAGGTAATTCCATATGATTTCGATGCACATTTGAGTAATTCTTGAATAGAATGTTATTTAAGTTGTTATGGATGATCGTTCATATTATTCAAAACTTTTGTGAATATTTTACGACACTTTGATAGAGTTGAATTATATGATATTTTTATATGAATTCAACTCGATTTTATTTCTTAAATGCTTATTTTGTGTTTATATTATATTTTCATGTAGATTTAAATATCAAACACAAATTTATATAGAAAAGAAGAAGATTATAAGTGATTGGAACTAACTAAGAGGAGTCTTGCAATTGAATTAAAAGAAACATTGGTTTTGTATTTTAAATGGTCCAAAAAGGCTACAAGGAGGAGATAAAACGGTTTTAAAGTGGAAGACTTGATCTTGTTTTGAATTAAGGGCACAAAGCCTTAGTTTGGAGGCTTGGTTTAAGTGGTGGGGACAGTTGCACAACAAATATAAAAGAAGAGAAAAAAAAAGCAACAATAGAGAGGAGTTGGACAGTTGCGTACAAATACAATACAAAGAAGAAAATAGATGAGAGTTTTTGGTGAGTTTTGGAGTGGAGAGTCATTTATGATGGGCGGTTTTCATCCTCCTCTCAATCATTGATCATAAAGCTTTAGAGGAGAGACTTGGAGGCTTGCCTAAGTTTGTTGATGTCTGCATAAGCAGAAAAAAAAAACAAAATACAAAAGAGGGGGAGAAAAAGATGAAGACCTTGGAAGCTTAGCTTCCATTGTAGGCATTTTTTGTCTTCACCTTCAAGCTTGGGAATGAAGCTCTCATAGACATCCAACTCATGGCTGCATGCTTGAAGTTTCTTTTATTCAGACTTGTTCTTGCTTTGGTTTTAATTTCCTATTAGTTTGAATTCCTGAGGCCTTGTTTCTTGCTTGTTTTACTAAGTCCCAATGTTTTATTTTGTCAAATTCGAATCCATTGTTAAACCATTTGTTTCTAGATCATTGGACTTTGTTTTACTTTAAAATGTTAATGATAATTTCATATTTACCTTGATTAAGTATTAAGTTGTTTAAAGGTTTTATTTCATATAGTTTCAATTATCCATGTAGTATTTGGTTCATCTATGTTAGTAGATGTTTTCTATTCATGTTTTTAAGTTTTAATTCATTTAAAATTCAGTTTTTGTTAAATTTTAAATTTGGAATTTTTATTTAAAATTTTAAATTAGGTCTTAGTTAATTAAGTTATAGATAATTGCTTATTAATTGAAGTAACTTAAGTTTTCATTAGATAAACTGTTGAATTTGAATTCTTAGTTTCGTTATTAATTTTCCAGCTTTTGTTTTAATTAATTAGGTATGATTTAAGTTCATTTAATCTTTGTTTTAGGTAGCTTAATCATGTGTGGCTAGTTCTTTTAGGGGTTTGGAGATCTTAAAAGGATGAAAGGATGAAAATTGTAAGAATGATGTTAAATTTATGCTTAATTAGATGGTTGTTTGTCTAGGTTGGTTTGGGACTTAGGTTTCATGTTATGAATTAGGAGTTATCTCTAGGATTGATCACCCTTTAGGTAATTTCCTAATCCAAATGCTAGGGTTCGGTGTATGATACATATTAGTCCATAGCAATTCTCGATAGTAGCAATAGGCTACTTGAATTTGTCAACATACTTAGTCAACTAACCTAGGGTTCCATACCTTTAGGTTACACTTTCCGAGCTTGCTAGTTAGTGGCCTAAGTTAGTCATTCCTTAGTACCTAAAGCATCTTCACTATTAAATCTAAAGAATTTCTTCTAGGTTATAGATGGGGAAAAGGGCATTTCTAGAGCCTGTTAGAATTGTCTAATTTAGAGGAACTGAGGGCTTGAGAGCATATTCAAGCCTATAGAATAACACCATGGCTATAGTACCTCTTATTTAGATTTAAGGATTAATGACCATCTCGACATCCTAAAGATATCTCCAACCCACTTATTTGCTATTGTTATTCATATTTTCTAAATTTGTTTTGTGTTTGTCTTTCTGTTTGTGTCTTTTGCATCTTGGTTTATCTTGCTTTCATCTATTCAGGGTGATTTATTTTCCCTTTTTTGCAACATTTAAAATAACATTTGCATCCTAACTCTCTATGGTTCGACCCTAGCTCACCATTACTACATAATTTGGATAGTTAGGAATTTATTATTTGATAGCTTTCAATGAGTTCATCAGTTGCCCTTCTTGGGTATCACTTTAACTAGGCTAACTCAAGTTGAATTAGAAATAGGAAAAATTATTCCTACATCTAAAAGTTTCATTACTTCATTATTCACCATTTCTTTCATGTGTTAGATTTAATGTTAGTTGTAATTGGACCAAAGGCTTACTTCCTTAGTCCATAAAAATCTTATGCATACAAATTGAAGGACTTAATGTCTTAATGTCAACAATAGTCTAACCAATGGCTCCTATATAATCTTGTAATACTCTTAATAAGTGTTTCTCCATACTTTTTAGTAAAAAATGATGAAATAATGATGGGTAAATGTGATGGACTTACAAATGCATATTTTAAATATGAAGGCAAAGGCTTGAGTTCTACATCTAGTGGCTCCTCTATAGATGGCCTAGGTAAAGGCTTAAAAGTTCATAATTCTTAGATGGATGCCAACTAGAGGACATCTTTCTCACTTCTAGAGAACCTAGAACTTAACTTTTCTCTTCCTCATCTAGGTTTATAGACTGAGAATGAATTAACACCTTTTGCAAAGGATCTGAAGATAATATAACGAAAGGGTCAGTCTCAAAATTTCTAAAACCAATAAAATTACATTAATTATAATCCATTAGGTGCTGCATCACCTTGAAAACATTAAATGCTATTTCTTCATCCTGGATTCCCAAAATTAATTTTCCACCATGAGCATCAATTAGTGCCTTAATCATAGCCATAAATAAGCCTTCAAGAATTATAGGCACTTTGTTGTCTTCATCCATATCCAATACTAGGAAATCAAAAGGGAAAATGAACTTATCAAATTTAACCAAAATATCCTCTATGATTCCTTATGGATATGTAATAGAATGTTCTGCCAATTGCAATGAAACTATAGCTAGATTTGGTTCTTCAAATCCCAACTTCTTAAAAATTGATAATGGAATCAAATTTATGCTCGTTCCTAGATCTATCAATGCCTTGTTTATTTACAAGTTACCTATTGTACAAGGAATGATATAACTACCAAGATCCTTGAGCTTATGAGGTAACTTCTTTAGCAAGAATGTAGAGCACTCTTCATCGAGCTTTATAGTTTCGTAATCTTTTAATTTCCTCTTCTTTGACAGAATGTCCTTTAAAAACATAGCATAACTTCACATTTGTGCTATGACTTTTACAAATAGGATATTCATATGTAATTTCTTGAATATTTCCCCAAATTTCCGAAATAGCTTATCTAGATTATAATTCTTAAGCCTTTTAGGGTAAGGAACTTTAGGGTCATATTGTTGGACAATTGGGTCAAGAAAAAGCCTACGAGATTGCTCTTTATGCTTACTATCAACTTCCTTTCCCTTTTCCATTCCTTTTACTATTTCCACAACTATTTCATCACTATTTTCTCCCTCTTCTTTCTTCTTCTTTTCTATTTCTCCACTACAATTCTTTCCTACTTCTCATAGTAATTGCCTTAATATGTTCTCTAGGATTAGCTTTGATAGTGTTAGGTAGCTTACTAGGAAGTCGTTTTTATAAAAGTTGAGAAATTTGACCAACTTGAATCTCTAGATTCCTAATTGAAGTTCTATAATTTTGTAATTGAGACTCATTACTCTAGATATACTATAAACAGCATCTTTAAAATTTATTTTCTCAAATGGAGGTGGGCTGGCTCTAAAGCTAGGTGGTTGGGCTCTTTATTGATTTGATGGGGGGATGGTAGGCATTTTAATTATCTCATTATGTAAATTTAGGGTGGTTTGTCCATTCAGGGTTATAGGTATTTGAGTATGGAACATTACTTTGCCAATTATAGTTGACATATTTTTCTTGCACAAGTTCTCTAGTGAAAGGAATTCCTACTTGACAATTTAAATATGCATGGGAGGAAATACCACAATGTTCAGACTCAATATGGCTCTGAAAGCACTACTACTAGGTCCACTTACCAAACTATCTAATTTATTATTAAGGACATCCATTTTCACTACTAAAGTAACTCTGTCATTTATCACATGTGCCTCTATGGCTTCTTTGGATGGCGTTCAGAGTTAAATTGAAAATTTTTAATTTCCATCTCTTCAACTAAATTGGAAGCTTCCTCTAGAGTTTTATTCATAAAGTTACCTTTAGTTACAGCGTCTATGGTCTAATGAATAGAAGGCGTGAGACTAGAATAAAAGATATCCACTTATTAGCATATATTAGAGTCATGGTTAGGACACTTGGCTAATGGAACTAGCTAGTGGGAAAATTTTATCTAAAAAAAGCTTCATTAGATCATCTTGGGTTTTAATGGAACTAGGTGAATAAGTGTTAAGCTGGGTTTAATCCTTGTCTCTAAAGTAAAATGGAAACAACTTAAGCTTGGCAGCATCTTCAAACACACCGTTACTCCTAAAAAGATAAAAAAATGTTAAGAAAATTTTGTAAATGCTAATTAGGATCTTTTAATTCTGAAACACTAAATTAGGAACCCTTAACCATAGAAATTATTCCATTTAGGATTTCAAAATTATTTGCATTGGCCTTACGATGCACAATGTTGACCATAGGTCAATCTTTATTTTTTAAAGCTAAATCCATCATAGTAGATTGTCCAAATCCATCTTGCGATCTCTCAATTAGGTGTTCTTGTTGATCCATTTCTAAGTCAAAAGATTTCTCACTAGAAGTTTCTACTCCTACAATTTTAGATGTTCTCTCTCGAGTTTCTTTCTTTTATCAACGAATTATTTACTTAAGCTTCAGATCAAATTCAAATTTCTTTGGTTTTGTCCTCTAGTATGCATGAAAAACTAAACAAGTAAGGAAATTAAAGTAAAATACTTAATAAGAAAACACAAAAAATAAACAAAGAAAAATCCAAACGAAAGCATAAAAAATTTAAACAATATTAACAACATGAAAAAGCTTTATAGTAATCGACATCAATTTGCTCCTAGTATTTCAATTATGTTTTGACCCTAAAAAATGGAGCCAAAAGCTTTTTATTCATTATTGGTTAGGCCAATTTATCCAAATAAATTACAAATTTAAGCAATTGAAGCACACTTTTTTAAAACAAATTTAAAACCAAAATTTTGGCAAGTATATCAATTAGTAAGTAATATAATGAAATATTTAAGATTCGAATTATCATCCCACGGGGAGTAAACTATGCAAGTACTAGGTCAATTGAAACATAATTATCTAAAGAGACCAAATCAAATTAATTATCTAACTAAAGTTGTGAAGTTAAATTAAAAACTTCAAGTTATGCAAAGAGTTCTAAAGATGAGTTTAAAGATTGCATAAAAGGATTAAATGGCTAAGGATTTTGTTTTCAAGGATCTAAATGGATTAATTAAGGATTGATAGGCTTACACCGTAGTTTCTTCACTAGTTCAAGACAAGGCTAGGCTATGGTCAAGTCAATTTCTTTTTAATGTCTTTCTCTAACATTTCTGTTATATAGTTTGTTCCACTTATAGATTTAAGAAATTGGCTTAAAGTTCAAGAAACTTAACCTAAAAATTCAAATTTTAAGAATAAATCCCTCAAGATTAATTAACCAATAGTTATGTATTGTTAAAATCATGTTGCTTAATGATTTTTCTAATGATTAAGGTAGTTAATCTCATTTCCTTAAGCATCTTTTACCTTTTTCTTAAGTGATCAAATTAAGAAGAGACTTAAGCATTCTAAATAACCAATAGTAGCCGTCAATTAGTCACAAGAACGAATTCAACACATATTTAGATCATATAAAAACCATTCCTTAGCCAAACATTAACCCAGCCATTCATTTTAATAAAGAAACACATCATATTCATCAATAACATAATATTCTTGAATATATAGAACAAAAAGTGGATTTCATTGTAAAAAAAAAAGGTTAAGAATGATACCGACATGTTTACATATTTGAATCACATTTCCAACCTATTACAATCCCCAAAAAGAACCTTAAATCTATAAATCATAACAAAAAAGATGAAGAACATAAGAAATAAGCCCTAAAACTTGAAAGAATATGAATTTATACTCTAAATTCTTCTCTACTAAACTTAGCTTTAGATGATCACCATAAATATCTACTTCAAGTTGGAAGGAAGTTGCATAAGTTGTAGCCAATAGGAAGAGGGGATCTAGTTGGAAAAGGCATGATAGGTGCCTAAACGACACTTGAAATGGACCTAAACGGCACTGTTATTACCCCACCATTTAACACTAAAAATTAACTAAAACACAGGTCTGTAGGGACTTTTTGTTTAAAACTTTCATTTGAGCTGCTAAGGCTATTGTATCATTGATAGCATGAGCTTTATATGGTTTCATAGGGTGGAGCTTAGAATTATACTAGAAACTATTGGTTGCCATATCCTCAATCAACTTATAAACTTCATCTAGAGTTTTTCTCCTCAAATTACCTCTAGTTACAACATTTATAGTGTTATGAGTAGAAGGTGTGACTCTAGTATAGAAAATATCTACTTGTTACCACATACTAAAACTATTATTAGGACACTTAGAAAGTATCTCTCTAGACCTCTCTTAAGCATCTTATATACTCTCATTATCATATTTCACAAATGAGCTAATCTCAATTTTCATCCTTCCTATCTTGGCTAGTGTAGACTTGACCACGGTTCCAAAACCGTTGGTTACGGTTTATAAAAATCTATAAACCTTAACCTAACCACCAGTTTACGGTTTAGTTACAGTTTGAAAATAGCCGGTTACGGTTACGGTTACGGTTACAATTTGAAAGCAGCCAGTTACGGTTTAATCGCCGGTTTACTCATAATAATAATCGTTGTTTTATTATTCATAATTTTCTTTTCAAACTTAAAAATTTTAAATTTTAAATTTTAAAAATGTCAAATATAATAAGTTGGATACAAATTATAAAAATATAAAATTAAATGAATTAAAATATATCACAATTAATCAACTATATATAAATTATAAGGGAAAATTAAATAAAATAATGGGCTTGAACTTAATTTTAAAAATGAAGTTGCCTACGTATCCTTAGCACTCAAATGAAGAGGAATCAAAACCCTCATAGTTCTTTTACCTTTTTTGAGAGAGCTACTCACATGCAACATCGTCAGATCCGTATGAAGTTCCGGTTGTATCCGTGTCAAAATCATATAATTGGGAAGCATCTGGTTTCATCAACTCTTGTTG
>JAOXYD010109815.1:0-11498 GCA_028565735.1 Pinacopodium congolense
TTAAAGAAGTTTAATTCCGCAAAAGTTTTTAAACACCCAATTCACCCCCCCTCTTGGGTGCCATAGGGCTAACAGAATTAATTGAAATCAAAGGTTTGAACAAGATTTTAGAAACTAATTCAAATGAAATAACACAATAAATATATCAAAAGAAATAAAAAAAGAAACCAACAATGTAAAGTGTCAACTAATGTTGATTTTTCTCTTAGAATGCAACTCGTAAAATCTTATCTACCAATACAATGATAGAAGAAAAGAATATCAAAACCTCAAATTAAGGTCGAAGGAAATCTAAAAGGCCGCCAAAAATTCTGCTTCTAATCTCCCAAACTTACTTAAATACATCTTAATTAGGTTTTAATTCATTTTAAATGATAAAATAATCATATGCCCTTGAAATCCACATTGGAAAACACTTTCAGGACCACAAATAGTTCTTGAAATTAGGGAACAAATGTTTTGTCTCTAATTTTTATTTATAATAGTGGTGAATATTATGTACAATGGTGCTACTTGGCATCATTAATACCCATTGATGTGGGTTGAAATCTACACAGTGATGTAAGGATTGCATCACATCTATGAGGAAGCTTGTAGAAGTGCTTACTTAACTCTCTAGTGAATTTCACAGCTTGAATCACGATCTTGACTTGGGCTATGGCTTTTTATTTGGTATTTTTCTCTATGAAAGCCTTTTATTTACAACCGTAACCCTTTTCTTATTCATGCTTGGCTTGTTTCATATAAAACATGACTCTTTGAGCATAAACATTTATTTTAATTAATGATATACATAAATTACATAGTTTAACATTAAAATATGGATGAAAATATGTTAAAACATATCGTAAAATACTATAGAATACACTCATATCATATTGGATACAATTTATATTGATGTTTGATGTATATGGTATATTTTATCTACTTTAAGATATTAACTTCTCCTATTTGGTGCTTTTGAATTATATTATTCCCTTGATTTTAGTATATGAATGGGAGTTCTTTATGATAATTGCTTGTTTGTGTTGTGTTTACCTTTTTTTATGATTCCAAAAAAAGTGAGACCATTATATGATATTAATTTTAATTATTTAAAGGGATCTTAAATTTTATGGGGGGAGTTTTAATTTTTAAATGAGTTATCATGCTTGAATTTAAGGAGATTTTTTTTAATTTGATGATATTGATGTCTTTTGAGTTTTAAAAATGAGTTTTGATTGAGCTTGTGAATGATTGAACTTGGGATTGCTTATTTTCTTCATCATTATATAAAAGGTGTAGAAAATTTGTAAGTGATTTTGAAAAATTTTAAGTGATATTAAGAAATTTTAAGTGATATTAGATCAAATTTAGTTTTATGATTTTATAATATTAAATGATTTTTTCATCATCAAAAAGATGGAGACTATTGAATAAAGGGAGGTTTCACCTAGTTTTCTTTTAAGTTGCAAAAATGTATTAATCAATAAATATGAATGTTACAACAATGTGTTCAAGCCATTGGCGTAACAAAAGGCAACATTGACTACAAATATCTACATTTTCTGCTAGTACATGGAAAAATGGTTGAGTCATTCTTAGAGCCTAACACACCCCATAATAAGTTTAGGAAGTAAAAGGATTCCAACTAAGGCAATACATCTATAAGAGACCCAACAAACAATAACGAAATATTTGAAAAAGAAACTATAAAAGAATTTCAAAAGAACTATAGCAGCCTCCATCAGGGGTTAAACCTACTTTTGTTTTAGGTTACATTTTCCTCATAAATAAGCATCCTCTAACAAGTGCAAAAATTTCTATTCACCCACCCTTACAACTTTTAATGATTTTCATTGTTAGGAAGTCTCAATCTTTGCCTAATAATATAAACACACTTCAGGTGAATTGAATGGGTTACCAATTATAGCCTAACATTCTCAATCATTTATTCTAGCACAATATTCTTCAATTTATTTATGCTAATAAAAATCCTCATATTCCTCTCCTACTATATACTATACATTAAGTAAGATAAAGCTAACTTAAACGTTAGGGAGTCACCAAATTGGTCCTTCTTAAATCTATAACCCACCTTAAGATTTTGCTTTAATTCTCTTGGGATGTAAGGCTATGGAAAAGTCATGGGACATGCCTCTAAATGAACTAAGTGTAATTACATATAATTAAAAGTTGTTCTAAGGTTTCATCATAAATAGCAGATAGTAGACACATTAAGAAATCTTGATAGCCTATCTAATGTACTTAATCTACCTTTGATGGCCAACAATATAATGAAGGAAGTATATTGGTGGGCTTGTTTAAACTATATCAATCTATGCAATGGAACTTCCAGCTAGCCAGATCTAATTAGGCTCTTGTAAAAGGAGTTTATTATGAAAATCTTGCTATTAATGAGTTTATAATTGATGATGACAAAATAATTTTGCTACTAATGAGTTTATTGTATTTGATGCTTTAGAAATATAGGTTTTAAGAGAAAGTTTTAAGAGATATAATTTAGAGTTTTAGAACTTAAATGGGAATCATAAAAGATAAAATTAAAAGGCTCAAGCTCAAGGCTCAGATACTGTTTTAATAGGTTATTTCTTATAAATTTTATTACAATCTTTTCTTGATCATCTCAAGATGCTAGTGGGCTCAAATCATACATACTGAATTAATGTTTAGTATTTATGAATATAGGTCATATAATCAAGAGAAATTATGTGGGAAATATTTAAAATGATCCTCTTAATAACAAAAATATTTTGGGGAACAATTTTGATATGAGGGTGTTAAAGAAATATTTAAAAATTTTATGATTTGTTTTAGGGTGATTTGAATGTCTTAAAGTGTGTTAAATAGTTTTAAAAACCAATCTAGCAATAGATTACTCAAATAGTGGCAATTGACCAATTTATTTTTACATATACTAGTCGACCAATGGGTTAGACTAGTTAAATAATGACTAGTCCACTAGTGCATGTTAAATGGTCAATCAATTATACAATAAATACAATTACAATAGGTAGTTTCAATGATAAAAACACATTAATTGATTTTCAATGAGTAGCAACGGTTATAAATAGCTAGTAGGTCAAAGTTTACCTAAATAAGTCTGTTAGATGTGTATTTTGCATAAAAGGTTTTGTAAAACATCAAAGTGAGTTATAAAAGAATTTAAGTGACTTTTTTTGGTTAGTTTTATAGTGTTTGCAACAGTTTTATATGCATACATTATTTAGTGTATTGGTAAGCTCCTTAAACACTTTGGGCAAGTTAAGCCAAGAATTTCTTAAAATTATTTTTTTTTAGGTAGAATGATTGTGAGATAAAAATATTAGAAAGATTATTCTAGTATCCATGAAAAAGAGAAGTGGTTGTACAAAGATTTGATAGTAAAATTTCCAATAAAGAGTTAGAAAGTGGATGTAGGTGTGGGTTATGCATCAAACTACTATAAAATTAATTTATTCCTCCCTCCCATTAAATTTTTATTTTTCAAGTTTATTTTATTTTAATTCATAATATTATATATTATTTACTAAATTATTTTTAATTCTACATTTTAATTAAAAGGGTAATTTTAATAAAAACTTATAAATATTTAGTCACCTAATTTACCCACTTTTTATGTGCCATATAAGGATCTAATATAACTAACACATGTCAATTCTTTTTGGAAATGTATTAGTCTCACAATTTAGTGAAAAGTAAAATTCAATTGCCTTGTCAACAACAGAAGCCATATATGTTGCAATCAGTAGTTGTTGTGTTTAAATTCTTTAGCTTAGGCAATAACTTAGGAATTATGGGACATAACTTATTAAGATCTCCATTATAAGTGATAACACTAATTCCACTTGTCTAATAAAGAATCCAATCCAACACTTAAAGATCAAGTGCATAGAGATTAAGTATTATTTTAATAGAGATTGTATGCAAAATTGTGATGTTGAGTTGGAATTTATTGATACAACATATTAATTGGCTACAATGTTTAGCAAAACAATGAATGTGGATATATTTTTTAAGATTAAAAGAGAATTAGGAATGATGGATGGAAATCCCATGTTATAATGCATAATCTAAGACTGACTGGTTTTTGAATTTTTTAATCACTTTTTTATAAAAAGGGAGAGAATTATTATGTTATTAGATACGAGATATCTTTTCATATGTTTCTTATAAGTGGTTTTTTGCAAATTATGTTGCCTTATTGACCTTTTTTTAGGCCAAGTAATATTTAAATAATTCATGAATTAAGGGGGAATGATATTTATACGATAAAGTGATATTTGTATGATGCATGAATTTAGGGAGAGCCTTTGTTTTGCTTTGATTTTCCTAAATGCATATTTAGTTCTCTAATATCATATGTTTTTTCTTCATAAAAAAGGTGAAGATTATTAAATTAAGGGAGCTTTCAGCTCAAGTTTTGATCATAACAAAACGTGTTTATTAATAATGATTTGATTTTTGTTGAAGCCTTTACAAGAAGGGTACATGGAAGGTGCGTTTGATTACAAATTAGAGTGAAAAAGAATGCACATAAAGGGAAAATTGAGGATGAGACAAGATCAAGGAAGTTCGATCCTTAAATTGGTTTATTTAGGTAGTTTTTTCATAATTTATACATCTTAATTGAAGTATTCAAGGCTTATGGGCTTTTTAACTAATTTGCATTACATATGTTTTGATAAAATGCATAAATATCTATAGGCCAAGACATTTTTTATTTTTTATTTTAGTTGAAAATTCTTGGTCTTTAAAACTACATTAGGGAACTTTTGAAACTTGCTTAAATTTTTTTTCTATCAAAATTATTTGGTTTTAGATGTTTGGATAAGTTTGAAAAGTTATACATAATCTAAAAAATAATCTATAGAAGCATTGATCAACCAATGCTGGCTACAAGTCAACTAATACCAAGGCTTTGCTACATATTGACTGACTGTTGTGAGGCATAGATCAACTGATATGCTAGACCAGTCAACCAATGTGCCCATCTAACCAACTAACTAGTGGTTAGTTTTAGATTCAACTAGCTATTTTTGTGTCTCGTGGGTTTCTAATATAGAGTAATGATTAGAATTGATTTTCAATATCCTTTTGATGTTGTTAAGGTTATAAACAAATGTCTTAAAGATTGTTGAACGAGTTTTTTAGTCTTGAGAATTTATGAGATGAATGTGATTATTTTTTAGCATTCTTATTATATTTGAGCATTGAATTCAAATGAGCTTTATAAAAAGTGATTGAGATTTAATGATTTAATTTCAAGAGAAATTGAGATATTTTCATCTTGATTAAGTTTTGGGCCTTAATCATTGTGATTTTAATTAATACACCATTAGCTTATATATCATTCGTAAAGCTATATTTAATTGATGGGGATTTAATTGTAAAAGGTTACTCTTCACCTTAAGGATGATTGTCAAGTTTCTTTTTACCTTCATAAAATATTGGGTTAGTAAAAGAGGTTTATCTTTACCTCGTTTTTAAAGAAGATTGAAGTGAAACATCAAAATGTGACAAGGAGAGTGGATGTAGGTAAATAGTTATTCCTAAACCACTATAAAAATTGATTTGTACATCTTCTCTACCTCTCTTTTTAATATATTTGTGTGTGCACTTGATCTATAATTATATTGTGTTATATTAGAATTATCATCTTCATCGTCTTAGATGAATTGTAGCTAAGAACATTCATTAATCACAATATCAATTTAAGTTTAGAAAAATTTTAAATATCTAATTCATCCCTCTTAGATGCTATTTAGAGTAAACAAATACATCCCACTCAGATTCATGTTATCCTACTTAAATTCTTAGTGTTAGCTAGAATCTCACTAGAAAAATTGTTTCCAATGAATTCCAAAACATGTTTATGTGCAATCTTTTTTTGCAAAAAGTCCTTTTTAAACTCCAATATTTTCACTTATGTTCAATTCAAACACTAACTTTTTAAAACGTTCAAAATTAATTCTAACTTTTCATATTTAAAATGAGCCTTAGCATTTATAAAACATTCAAAAACAACACTAGCCCCTTACATCATTAATCCATCTTGTTACCACATGACATAATTTTATTTATCAAAATTAGATAATGTCCTCCACATTGCTAGTTAGGCACCATGTTGGTAGTATGGGGCCGACCATATAAACAAAATTACCTTGTTAAAATAATGTCATTTTTATCTGTATTGGAAGGAGATGGCCAATGCCTACTATTTAGTGGCCACCATCACCTGTGTCATTTCCTCCCAATCTTGATTCTTTAACCTCTAAATTGTTGCTTTGGTTCCTAACTCATCACTAATATACACCTTCATCATTTGTGATAGTTATATACCTACTAAACATAACTCATTTTCCAATATAAAATATTAATAATCCCCACAATGACCCTAAGCCTAAACCTAATAGAACCACTATAATTATCTTTATATGTATTGCTCCATTCATCAGTAATACTCCCTTGTTTTAGCCACATATGCTATTATCATAAACCTTTTTATATTCTATCAACATCGAGTTAGTTTAATAGAGAATATATGTTCATTAAATAGGCCTCCCCAAAAGAAGTATTATATATATATATATATATCACAGGAGAAATGTAGGTGGATCATTGTCAACCAGTTATAAAGCCATTGATATCTCCTAGTGAGACAAAATCAACAGTAGCACTAGATGTCTCCTCCTAATGCAAATAAAATTCACAAAAGGAATTGGATGTCTCCTCCTAGTGAAAACAAAAATTATGCTATTTTAAGGAGGGATGGAATTATGTTTCTTTGGTGTAGCCCCATATTGCTAACTAGGCATTTTAACAAATAAATATGTCGTGTGACACATAAAGGATGGAATAATGATTTAAAGGACTAAGGCTATTTTTGTATATTTTATAAACATTAAAGTTTGAACATCTTTAAAATATTAAAATTTTTTAAATATTAGGGTCTCACATTAATATAAATGCGGATTTAGGGTTTAAAAGAGACTTTTTATCTTGTAAACTTATTCCTATGATTATTTCTTGAAAGATTGGTTAATTCTTGTTGTGTCGATTGGTTTAGTCTATATTATCCAAATTAATTATTCAAACACACTTACCTTAAGCACTTCTAAACTAACTATTACAGCAAGTATACCGGTCAATAAGTAATAAAGTAGAGTATTTTTAAAATTCCAAAATTTTGAACCCATGGAGAAATAATGCAAATATTAGATCAATCGGATTACAATTATCTAGAAAAGCTCAAGATTGCCAAATTAAAAGGGGTTAGAACTACTAAATTAATCCTAAAAGTTTCCAACAATTCAAAGGATTCCAAAATGCTTTAAAGATTACCAAATTGATTAATTAGCTAAGGATTAGGCTTTAAATTATTTGATTAAGTTAGGAAAAGGTTGGAATGTCTAATCTAGGGTCTTCACTAATTCAAGACAAAGTTATGATCAAGTCAATACCTTATTTCTAACATTCCTATTATAAGGTTTGGTCTACCTATAGATATAGAAAGTAAGCTTAAAGTTTAAGAAGTTTTAACCTAAAAATTCCTATTTCTAGATAACATCCTAATGATTAATCAAATTTTAGTCATTCATTGATTAAAATCATGTTATTTACTGATTTTTTCGATGATTAAAGTGATTGGTCCTCTACTTAATCATCTTTTATCTTCATTTTAAGTGATCAAGTTAAGATAAACTTTAAGCACTTAAAATAAGCAAAGATTATCATCCAACATGTGTTAAAAACTCAAATAAATCCATTTAATAACCTATCTTTAGCTCAAATTCAAACTAAGCACGCACATATAACATAGAACAATTAAGAATCAAGCTTAAGCACATGTTATCGAAATATTAGTAAAGAAAGAGATAGAAACAATTAATTAAAGGTCTTATATTAAACCAAATGATACTCTAAATAGATAGACAACTTCCAATCATGATTACAAACCCTAGAAATCCATAAAAACAACATGAAAATACCAAACACAAGGTTAGAAAAGAAAACAGAAAAGAAAAATCTAACTTAGAGAAAGAAGAGGAAAAAATAAGCTAGATCTAATTTTGCTACTGTTAAGAGTTAAATGTATAGTATTTTTTATGTTGTTTAATGTTAAGTTAACCTTAATTCAGTGCTTAAAAGTTCAATTAATGTGTTATTATGATTAATTTGCAGGATGAAGCTTAAATATGGAGATTAAAGTAAAAACTAGAAGAAAGTGCCTCATTTTTGTCCCTCAATGGCACCCTATTGGATCACCGTTAAAGGATGAACCAGAGGCTATTAATGGAGGCAGAATTTGACCATCGACAGCACCCTTTAGCCCGCCATTGTGCAACAGTGCAGCCCACTGTTGAAAGAGCAGTAAAAAATATCCACCTTAAATATCCAACATTACGACTGTGGAGTGTCCCGAAATAATGTCCCTATCTTCTAGCACATCTTAGAGATATGGCAGCTATAAAAACAAATAAATTAACAAAAAACACATAGAGGGGAAGGAGAGAATAGATCTTCCATAGGATAGAGATAATTCTTCTTCTCTCATCATCGTTCTTCATAGTCATTTAACTTCAAACACTTTATTCTTCAAATTTTTGTGTTGTTTCTGAGTTTATGAACATCTGAGATTGATGTATAAACATAGTTCTGAATTTATAACTCATATTTAGGGGGTTTCTAACTCAAATTACTTATTATTATGCTCTTATTTTCGGATTAATCAAAGTACTTATTCTTATACTTATAACGTTGCATGTTCTTTGATTTTTCTGCAAGTTTGATTTGATTCAAAGGCTGTGCTGTAATCCAAATCAAGTTAGGAGTTACAAGACACGTTCAAAAGTCTTGAAAACTTGTTTTGTACACTCTAAACTTAAACTTATTATTTTCGCCTCTTTTTATAGATATATCAAAATATGTTGCATAAGTTGTATGTTTTGTATGTCTTGATCAATATGTGTGGCTAAATTGTTTTTATTGCTAAGGATTGATGTTTGCATGATTAAAAAGAACTTAAAGGCATCTTAAAGGTTCAGTATTTTTTTATTGAAGGATTAAATGAACTGATTTTTGGTTGGCCACTTAAGATTAGTTTTTAAGACAAGTTAAGCATGAGAAATCATCTTAAATTGATAGAAAAATCAATAAACAACATAAATTAATCCTTACAAGACCAAACCTAGATTTTTTTATGAAAGTTAGAGATCTTAGATTAATTTTCTAAAACTCACCTTCTTGAAAGTAAAGCCCATTAACTTAATTTAAAGTATAACCAAACTTTAGACAAGATTAAATGGAGAAAAGCAAAAGTCTTAACCATAGCTTTGTTTTGATTTTGTGAAGGAACTCTAATCAGACTTGAAATGTGTTTAAAGCCCAGTAAAATCATCAATCATCTAATCCTTAACTAATTCACACATTTGGTAATTTTCAAAATTTTTCATAAGTAATTAAAAATTATTTTTAAAGTGTTTAAGCCAATTTTTAGATTTTTAATCAAATTGTTTGGATTTTTTTCTAAATAATTGTAATCTGATCGACCTAATAATTAAGAAAATCTTTTCCCCATGGGATCAACATCTGAAGCTTTAAATTTACTCCATTATATTACTTTTGCGATAGGTGCATTTGCCTTAATTTCGTTGGTTTTAAAAGTAAAATCATTTCAAGATCATTCAAAAATTTTAAGTCACCTAACCAACGTAACAAGTTTTTTGGGCTGTTGTTGGGGATTAGTTGGTCTTAATATTAGGAAAATTGGTATCAATTATTTTAGGGTGTAAATATTATGCATATTATGTGTTTTGCTTTTTCTTGTTTATTTTCTTGTGTTCTTTGTTTTCTGTGCTTTGTTTTTGTTTAGTTTATGTGTTGTGGCATCTTGTATTGTTTAACTTTCAACATTATAAGGATGTGGAGGGAAGATGACTATTGACATAATCGCAAATGGTATAAGCCAGAAGAAGAAGTTAGATGGGCAAACCACGATGCACATCATGAATCCTATATTTATGATCATTTTTCCTTTTATCCTGAATATGCATGGAAAAATCCATCTCATTTTGAACCATCATTTACTCCTTGTGAATTGCCTTCTTTTCCATGCCATCCTGAACCATCATACTCTAGGCCACCTTATGAACCTTCTTCTAAACATGAGGGTAGACTTTCAACTTTAATTAAAATGAGGGAGCTTATAAAAATGCAATCAATTGTCCAATAAAGTAGGGTTAGGGACAAGGCCATTTTAGAAATGCAATTAGAGTAACAAATGGAGCAATTAAAAAGAGCCATTGGCAATTATTCTCCATTGCAATTGCATGATTCCCCTGCTTTAGAGCCAAGTATGTTTGCACCTTTTGATTTGTATAGTGATAATTAAGAGTTTTCAATTGATTTTGAACATGATGACAATGAATATTTTGAGTGCTTTAATTATGATACAGCTCTTGAAAAGGATAACATGTTGGGTGTAACAATGGCTGAGTCTATGGTTGACTTCGTTAGTGTTAATGAAAATCATATGCATGAAGTAGAAAACCATGACTTAGATGCTTTTAATTTTCCATAAGTTGATATGCATGCCCTTGATGATTTGAATGAAAATGATGAGAAATTTGAAATTGAATTAAAGGAGTTGCATAAACCAAGTGATATAGTTATTCAAAATGATAAATTGGTGAACTTTGAGATATCCATGGAGAACATTGATTTTCTAGGTGTATCTACTTTTAATACTAGGTTAAAGGTAGTCATTCTTACATATTTTCCATGGTACTTTCTTCTAGGTAAGGTTTATGCATTATTTTTATTCAAAGGTAAGATTTTTTATACCTTTATACACCTATTAAAAGGTGTAAGAACCCGTGAAAATTTAGCTTCCTTATCTTTAAAGCATAAAGAAAAACAATTAGATGGTGAGCTAAACTTTATATTAAAGATTTCCTAATCTTAAGTTTCAGTTAGAAGTCCTTAAAGAAGTGCTTATTGGGAGGCAACCCAACCTTAATTTCAGTTCTGTTGATTTGAATTTAGTGTGGTTTCATTTTAATAAATGGGTTTTTAGAGCTTTGTTTAATTGTGAGCTAAAGTTTTTCCTATCATCTTTGTTGTGGTTTTTTATTGTTTCAGTCCTACAAATACCTCACCAGATATTTCAAGTTTATAGCAAATGGGTGTATTTCTTTCCTTACTCTCCTACATTATGTTTTTCATTTTCTATTTTAAACATCAAGGACGATGTTTAGTTTAAGTGTGGGGGAGGGAATTATCTGTTTATTCACTTGAATTTTGTTTGATTGATAATGATTTGATTTATCATCAATTTCATCACATTCTATAAATTGTGGAAAAAATTTCGATTTTGATCCTTTTATTGTTTATACTTTCATTTAAATTCAAGTATTTTGTCAATTTGAAATGTTATCTGATTAATTTTGACTATTAATGACTAAATGCCTTTAACTCATTTCATAATTTGGAAGGTA
>JAOXYD010109836.1:0-11497 GCA_028565735.1 Pinacopodium congolense
TAGGTAGAGAAGCTCTTGCTTCTCTCTTACATTTTCTTAGATAGTTTATGCTTCAAACACTTGTAATTCGAGTTTTAAAGTGTATTTTGAGTTGTTGTTTGTTGGAGAACATTGCTAAGACATATATCTGAGTTTTTAATCCATCATTGAGGAGTTTCTAACTCAGATTATTACTTATTTTATCTTGTTTTTTGGATTAATCAAAGTTAATGTTCTTAAGTATATATTCTTGAATGTTCTTTGATTTTCTTGTAAGATCTTGTGGATTTTGAAGCTGTGTTGATGTCTAGATCAAGTTAAGAAGTTCAAGACTTGTCTAGAAAGGTTCTAAACATGTTTTATAACTTCTAAACTACTTTATTCAGCTTATATTTGTAGATCTATCAAAGTATGTGGCTTAAGATGCATGTTTTCTATCCTTTAATGATTATGTATGCTTAAATATATTTTCCAGTTTTGGATTTGTGTTTTAATGTTTTAGGAGACTCTGAATGCATGTAATAAGGCCTGATTTTTTTTATTGATGATCTTAAAGTTCTAACTTTGGCCTGATCAACTAAGATTAGAGTGAAAGATAATATAGGATCCGAGAAATCTACCTAGGTTGTTGGAAAATTCAATAAACATAAATCAATCTTTGCATAACCAAATATAGATTATTTTTGAGAGTTCGAGATCTGAGATTAAAAGTCTAGACCTCACCTTCTTGAAATTAAAGCCCATTGGCTAGATTTAAAACATAATTAAACTTTAAACTAAGTTAAATAGAGAAAAGGCATAAGTCTTAACCATAGTTTTGTCTTGAATTCGTGGAGAAACTCTAATCTGCCTTTGAATTTGTTTATAAGATCAATTAATTTATTAATCACTTATCTAGAGCTGGATTCCACAAGTTTACCATTTTCAGTAATTTTATAATTCATTTTATAATTAAAAATTGGAAGGTTTGAAGCACAATTAGGATAGTTATTAATTTTATCTTTTCACCTTTTAATCAATTAATTTAGAATTTCCTCGATAATTGTAATCTAATTAATCTAGTAATTAACTTTAGAATATCATATATTTTTTCCCGTGGGTTCGACACTCGGATTCTGAAAATTACTCCACTTTATTACTTATTCGATAGGTGCACTTACCTTTCGTCACGTTGATTTTCACTTAATTTTATTTTGGTTTTCAAAGGAAAATCGGTTTAAAGAACTCTCATTTTTAATCTATTCAACCAATGAACAACAAGTACTATAGTTTAATATATTCCTAACCATGTCCATAAGAGTATGATTTTACCTTTCACTTACACCATTTTGTTAAGATGTACGAAGCATTGTGTATTGTATACATAGACCTCTACTTGCAAGAAACTTTACAAATAGAACTGAACATTATCTAGTTTCATCAAACTTATCATAATATTCACCACCTCTTTTAGATTTAACTATTTTTACTTTTCTATCTTATTGTGTTTTTATCTCATTAATGAACACCTCTAAAATGTCCACAAATTAAGACTTTTCATGTAACAAATATATATAATAATATCGTGAGAAGTCATTAATAAAGATAATAAAATACTTTTCACCACCCTAAGAAAAAACGTTAAAAGGATCACAAATGTCAGTGTATATTCATTTAATTAGTTCATTACTTCTGTTGCCAGATGCATTGATATGTGTCTGATTTACTTACCTTTAATGTAATCCACACACATATCATAATCAATAAAATCTAATTAAGGTAAGATTTCATTTTTCACTAACCTTAATGCCCTTTTTCTTGGATATATGACTTAACCTTTTATGCCACAAAAAAGTATAACACTCATTATATACACTACATTTATTTCCTATAATATAGTCAACATAAACAGAGATTCAATTCAATAAGAACAATATCAAGACCAACTTTGCAACATAAACTAAATTTCTAGCATACTTAAGAACATAAAGATATTTTTTTAGATCTAGGTGATATCCAGTATCTAAGATCAATCTATCTATCTCAATTTCTTTTATTCGTGCCTTCATTTTATTTCACATATACAAGAAATTATCAGTTTCATTAATAGGTTGGATTGAATGAAATACCTTTGTAACATGTGACATGTGAGTAGTTGCATTAGAATCTAACCATCAGATATTATTAAGTGCTTCAATAAAGTTTGATTTAAAATATACTAAAACATAGTATGTACCTTTCTTTTTGAACCAAGCTTTTTTTAAAGAATAAATCCTTTTTTAAGTGACCTGATTTCTTATAGAAGTAATACCTTTACTTCCTATAAGTTTGACCCTCATTAAATTTTCTGGGAACTTTGTCCTTATCTTTGTTCTTCTTTCCTGATTTGTTTTTGTTATTACTATATTCATGATAAAATGTGAGATGAATAGAGTACTCCTTTATTTTCTTTAACTTCCCTTCCTCCTAAACCAACATAGCCTTAATCTCCTCAATGTTTCATTTTTCCTTCAGAGTGTTGTAATTTACTTGGAATTGATCAAACTCAAGAAGAAATAAGTTGATAATAAACTGTATTAAGATGAACTCACTCACATTCATACCTATTAATTTCAGTTTTACTGTTAAATTTGTCATATGTGTTACTGATTATGACTAGGCCGTGACCATTAAATGTCTTGGTTGTTAACTCACTTATTAAAGTCCCTACAATAGACTTGTCAGCTATAAATGATTGGAAGTATTCTTTAAGTTTCGACATGAACTTATTTGCATTATCCGTTTTAAACATTAATGACTAAATGCTTTCGGTGATTTTCATCCACATCAAGTTTAAGTTCGGCCTGTTAGGCCTTTTCTAAACCTTGTAAAAAGAGTTGTCAGCTTCAGTACTGGTCTCAATTATGACTGTAGGCTTTGCATTGGAAACTATTGTTAAGTCTAAATCCATAACACCTAGTTGAAACTGAATTTGTTTTGACCAATTCGCATAGTTCAGACCATTGAATTTGTTCAGCTTATTTCCTAAAGTGAATAAATTAGTAGATGTTGTAAATATAACATATAGCTCACGTATTAATGCTTTTAATAAACTTAAATGGATTCAGAAAAATGATAAACTTGACCATGTATTTAAATTCATATTTGATGATATTTAAATACATAATTGAAACCTATAATAATGTTAACAAAATATATTATAATAGACAATCAATCATATTCTAGTCAACATGTATGTTATCTTTAGATATACAGTCATATTCACTAAATATGTTGATAAGTCTCTTTAATGTCATTAATTATAAACAATGGTTCACCTTTAAGAGACCTCCTAGTATTATAATTAACGACCCTAATTGTTCAATTTAAATGTTATGTCATTTCAATAGCATCATATAATCATGAACAATTGAAAATTCACAATTAAATATCCAACTCATTTTTTAAATTTAGGCTACTTTAGTGACTAACAAGTTTTCCATGCAATAAACATTTACTTGATTAATTCATTAAAAATACTATTCACACATGAAAAAATTCATAATGTAGCCACTTTGGTGACTTATATGCTATTCTTGATCACAATAATATCATGTATAAAATTAAACATGTAATGTAAAAATTTAATTTCAATAAGGACATAATATAAACTATATGCAACATTTATGCATATAAACCAAATTTAATTGATTAATTTCTTCATTAATTAATTAACCAATTATAACACAAAATAAAATTAAATATACTTTAATAGGGCTCTAAAATTAAAGTTCATAAACCTAAAATAGTGCTTTACACCCAATATAATTAAATTCATTAATCGTTTCATGACCAAAAATAAAATTCTTAACAAGGGTCTAAATAGTTTTCTTTTTTTCTTAATCTTTTTTTATCTCTTCGTCTTTCAGGCCTTTTTTTCCATAAATGAAAACCTTCCAATCCTTGCCAACATGCCACCATGATCATTACTAGTGAAAAGTTTTGTCATCCAAAAACCTTCCTATGCTCAGTCGTCCTCAGGCCATGTTCTAATCCCAAGCCATTTTGTTTCTTTCTAGTCAACATACTTAATGTTTTTATTTTTTCTTTTTCAAGTAATTACCATTTTCAAAACAACTGAAACTTAGAGGAAGATTCATGAACCAATCTTTACATTCTAAAGGCATAACAAACCATGTTTAATCTAGAAATATTAAACCCAAAATCATACCAAATTAGATTAACACTTCAAATTATATAAACCAAGTTCTGATACCAATTGAAAATTATAAAGGATTGAGTAACACCATTTAATAAAGTTCATTTAATTGGAATAATCTTAATGTCACATAGGCCATTTAAATTTTAAATTAATCTAACATGAAGTCCATAGATTGAAATTAAGCCCGATCACTCTATACTAGGCATGTATAGAAAATGTGGGTTGGTGAGAAAGTGTTAAGATTTGAAAAAATTGTAGAGTTTGATTTTAATTGAGATGTGAAGAAATTGTAAAGTTTGATATTAAGGGGTTTAAGGAATGAGAAAATTGTAGATGAAACTTATGAGGAATTGCTAGTTGATTTGTAGTTAGGACGTTGTCCCACTTCATATGTCTTGATTCAACTAACCTCTCATCTATCTATTATAGAAATTTAGAAATCTTTCCAAGCACATCATTGGTTTCTTTTGGTTATATCTTTCATTGTTTTTATAATCTCCATATCACAAATTTCTAAGAAAAAATTGGTATAAAAGACATTAATTACGATTTTATTTCCCTAACTTTACTTTCTTCAATTTAAGTTTCTACTGAGGGAAAGAAGTGAAATGAAGTACTTATAAATACACAAAGAAATGTTTAAAACACTCAATAGTAATTTAAAGTATGTATAGATATTTTAGACATTTTATTTTTGTAATGACTACTAATAACCACCACAAGATGTTGCCAAGTATTTTTCTTCTAGTATATCAAACCAAAGTCAAGTTTTACTATGACTAAATTAAAACTTAAATTTCATTAAAATCAAAGTTTATTAGATTCAAATTTCAATTATACTTGACGTGATACTTACATTGTAATAGTAAATTTAAGTTAACGAAGTAAGCTAACAACTTTGGACCTTTATTATATTGCTATTTTACTTGCATTCTAATCCATTTAGCAAAAAAAAAAAAAAAAGAGTCTATGACTATTATAGATTGATTGGAATGCTTCTATTAGGGGTAGACCTTTACATCGCCCATGGCTTTAACTTTCTCAAAAGGTTTTAAAGAAGATGGATTATGACTAATTACTAGTTTTTTATTAAAGGATTATCAATAATTGCCACGTATCATTTATTTGTTATAGCCCAAGTTATAAGTTTTTTCAGTACAACCCTAAGCTATTTCCTTGAATTTTAAGCTAATTAATCATTATCATTAAGGTCAAAAACAATATGTATGACTTTCAATATATGTATGTTCTTGCATAATCTATTAAGCAAAAAAATCTTATTCCATGGTTGGCAAATGTTGAGTATCTAAATCCTGTAAAAAGATTGAAATATCCTTATATATATTTTATAATATTTTTCAAATATAGAAGAGCATTTGAATTTTTTTACAAAGTGATGAGTAGAATCTTTTCACGAAGTTGTGAGTATAAATACTCACCACCCATCAATCACAAATATTTTTCTTAAAAAAACAACCTAGAGTATGATGACTAGACTAGGAATTTATAGCATTTGGTAGATTTTTTTAAAACTCTGTGACACTTTTCTTCTCATAGTGTTGCAAAGTCCAAAATTTAAAGTTTAGATGTCACATTTGTCACCTAAAGCCAGCTAGGTTAAGGGGGTTCAAAAGACACAAAAAGAACATGTAGAATGTGATTAGCAATATTAATTGGATTCTAAGGTTACATCCCGTAATAAGTTTCTCTTCTGGGAGAGGATTGTGCATAAGATGCTTTACTTTGACTCATTTATTTCACATACACTTTTATGCATACACTTAACGATATTTGAACATTTGACTACTTTTGGTAAGAGCTTGGACATAGATTGATGGGTGAAATAGGGCAAGTTAAAGATATATGCATAACCTATAAAAATATTAACCAAGAATTAATATGCCATGTTGAGCCAATTAGACATAATTTATATTATAACTGATTAGTAGAATAAATAAATATAGTAATATATAAATGAATTGGCTAAGAAAATTATTGAAAGAATATAATTTTAAAATTGATAATGACCATTAAATGTACTTTATTGTTGTAAATCCTAGCAAACCCTAAAATACCAAACCCATAACCCAACCCAAGCCCTTAACTCAACCTAATTGGAATAATAAAGAGAATTAGGTTTTTATTTGATTTTTTTTAGTTCTTTCTCTTCTCCATACTCAACCATCGACTATTGAAAAACTATATTCTCCCTTTGGTTACTTTAATCAATCAATTTCTTTAAACATCACCCTCTTTTGTTAGTTTTGTTGTATTGGTAGTTTTTAAGATAAGCTTTGGTTTTAAATACCAGGCCCTAGAACCGCACCAATTGCAAAATCATTTAATTCAAAAGGTAAAGACTAATATGGCGAGACTAGGATTGGTGCACTTGTAAGCTTAGCCTTTAATAGTGTAAAAAAATGCATGCATTTTTCATCCAAATTAAATTGAGCATCCTTGGTTGAAAGATTATTAAGAGGCTTAGTTATTTTAAAAAAATAATTAATTAATCTACTATAGAAACTAGCATTACCTTGGAAACTTCTAACCACTCTATCTTAATTTGGAGGTCGGAGTTGAGTGATTACATCTATCTTAGCTGGATCTAACTCTATGCCCTTGCTTGAGATCTTATGACTGAGCAGAAGACACTCTTGAACCATAAAGTTACATTTTTTCCAATCTAATACCAAATTTGTCTCTTCATATCGCTTAAGCACTTCATCTAGATTTTGTAAAATAGAATTAAAAAAGGTGCCAAACATTGAAAATTCATCTATAAACAATTCGATGCAGGATTTTATCATATATGAAAATATAACCATCATACAATGCTGGAAAGTGACGGGGAATTATATAGCTTAAAAGGCATGCGCCATAAGCGAATGTGCCATATGGATAGGTAAAGGTAGTTTTCTCTTGGTCCTCAAGGGCTACTGGAATTTGTAAGTAACCATAACACCTATCTAATGTACAACGAAAAATTTGCCTAGCCTAATCAATGAAAGGTAACGAAAAATGATCCTTTCTAGTGGCGTCATTTAATTTTCTAGAGTCAATACACATGAACCAACCAATTACCTTCTTTATAGCTATTTACTCATTTTGGTCATTTTAAACCACGATAATGCTCCCTTTCTTGGCTACTAATTTCACTAGGCTAACACAAGGTGAATTAAATATAAGAAAATTTATTCTAGCATCCAAAAATATAACCACTTCTTTTTTCACTACTTCTCTTAACCACTTCTTTTTTCACTACTTCCTTCAAGTTTGAGTTCAACCTTCTTTATTGTTAAACTAATGGCTTACTTCCTTCTTCTATAAAAATTTTATGAGTACAAATAGAAGGACTTAACCTCTTAATATCCAAAATGGTCCAATCAACAGCTCTTATATGATCTTGCAACACTCGTAACAAACTATCTTGCATATTTTAAATCAATGAGGATGGAATAATAGTTGGTAACTATGATGAGGGACCTAGAAAATCATATTTAAGATTTGAAGGTAGAGGATTTAATTCTAACTTTGGTGGCGCTTTGATAGGAATGAAATATATTGAATTTTCATATGCTTTTTAATGTCATTTTAATCCTATTTTTGTGTTTAAATGCTTAATTTGTTTTTTTTTTTGGAATTTTCATGTAAATATGATAATGGAACATAAATACAACTTAAAAATATGAAGTTTGGAAGACAAAGGAGCAAAATAAACAAGAAGCCAAAGCATTTAAGAGTGGAGGTTGTTTAAATTAAAAAGAGGAGGATTTAAAAAGGAAAGCTTAAAATAATGAAGGGGGAGATCTTATTAACTTGGAAAAACACTCATCCCAAGGTTATTAAAAACAAAATCCCTTTAAGACTTAGAAGCACGCAAAGTCCTTCCCAAAGATATCTCTCCACTTGTCATCAAGAGAGGAGTTAGCACTCTTTAATTCGAGCATAATCATCTTTAATTAGAGCAAAATCATTCCTTGAGAAAGCCCTATCTAAGTAAAGCCCTTTAAGGCTTGGAAGCATGCAAAGTCCATCTTAGAGAAATCTCTCTCCACTTGTCATCAAGAGAGGAGTTAACACTCTTTAATTCAAGCATAATCATCTTTAATTGGATCCAAATCAATCCTTGAGAAAGCCCTTTCTAAGTTTCATTTAGAGAGGACTTAACACTCTTTATTTGGACGTGTAAAAATGTTCTTGGTGAAAGCATTTTAAATGGAGCATCATGAGTTGAATGCCAACATTTAAGAAGCAAAGAGCCAACAACATTTTAAGATGAGCCACTTTCATTTTAAGGAAGAGAAAATTAATTAAAGGATGATGGGGGCAAAAAAAAAAAAAGAAGAAAAAGAAGCTACAAATGGAAACCTAAGAAGCCCTCTATAGTGTAGGTGGAGGCATCCATATACAAAAGCTTTCCAAGATTTTGGGGGTTTTGGTTTGGTAGAGTCGACATATGAAATAAAAGAGAGTTGCTTTATCATGGCATCAAGAGCTCCCCTTAGCTTGGATGCTTGGTGACTTGGAGCTAACTTTCTTAGATGGAGCCACCACTATTTTCGGTTTAATGTGAATTAATCCCCTATTCATTGCTTTTAGTTTGTCAACTCTTTTGTTAACTTTCCCTTTTATTTTCTCTTGTTTGGTTTACTCTTTGTCCAAATGCTTGTCTTAGTTCTTTGGTTTTGTATTCTTTTCAATGCTATAGTTTTAATTGCTGAGTTTTACTTTCTTATATATTAACCTTTGAGTTGTTATGTTATTATGTTTGTTTTTATCAAGTGTTAAGTTTTATTTCCTAAATTTTCATTTATTATTAATGTCTTTGGTTAATTTGTGTTTGATAATTAGTGTTTATACATATTCTTATGATTTTATTCACTTATAAAGGAAGCCCTATAAAGATCAATTGGTGAGATTTTTGGCCGATACAATAAAACTACTAAATTATGATATAATATGAGATAAAATTTAGGAATCACCTTATGTAAGAGAGTTGATCCCTTAAAGTATTGAGCAACGGTGTAGCATCAGATCCCAAAGATGGTGATCTTTTCTTTCTTATGAAGAAAGGCCTTTGTCAAAGATTCTATATCTATTATACATAAATTTCTAGATGATATATAAAACTGAGATAGATACCCTTTAGAAAATTCTAATGAAAATAGACCATGTACATTTGTTCTACCATGAAAATCTATTAGTACCCTTGTTGTGGTCATAAATGGTCGTCTCAAAATAATGGGTACCTTAATATCTTCTTCCATATCAAGAACCAAGAAATCTCTGGGGTAAATGAACTTCCTAACCTTAACTAGAGATCCTCAATAATTCCTCGTAGATAAGTTATAAAATGATATGTAAATTAGAGAAGAACTCTTGTAGGTTTTGATTCTTCTAATCCCAATCTCTTGAAAATAGATAAAGGCATTAAATTAATCTTAAAAATAGATAAAGGAATTAAATTAATACTGGCTGCTAAGTCAATTAGTGCCTCTATATTTGAAAATTGCAAATTGCACAAGGAATGGTAAAAATACTAAGGTCCTTCAACTTATGAGGTAACTTCTTTATTAAGAATACAAAACACTCTTCATTCAACTTAATAGTTTCATAATCTTCTAACTTCCTCTTCTTTGATAGAATGTCCTTTATAAATTTTGAATAACTTGGCATTTGTGCTATGACTTCTGAAAATAGAATATTAATATGCAGTTTCTTGAACATCTATAGAAACTTTGCAAATTTCTTTTCCAACATATTATTCTTAAGTCTCTGATGGTAAGGAATTCGAGGTCTATATGGCTCTTAATGTTCACTAACAACTTCCCTTCCCTTTTCTTTTCCTCTTACTGCTTCCACCACTGTTTCATCACTTACTTCAACTTCTATTTCCTTCTTATTTTCTACTTCCTAATTCTCTATTTCTTGACTACTTCTTAAGGTAATGGCCTTACATGCTTCCTAAGATTAGCTTCTATTATGCTTGGTAACTTTCCAGGTAGCCATTCTTGCAAAAGTTAGGCAATTCGGCCAACTTGAATCTCTAAGTTCTTAATTACTACTTCATGATTTTGCAATCTAGACTCATTGCCATGAATAAACTTTAACATGGTTTCATCTAAGCTTGATTTCTCATTTGGAGGTAAGTTGGCTCTAAATTTAGGTGATGGAACTTTCTAACGATTGACTGAGTTTTGGTAGGCATTCTAGTTATCTCACTAAGCAAAGTTTGGATGATTTCTCCATCTAGGGTTATAGGTATTTGAATAAGGATCATTCCTTTACCTATTATAATTTATATACTAGGATTTCTACTCTCTGTGGCAAAGGGACTACCTACTTGAAAATCTAAAGAATCATGAGAAGAACTTCCACAATGCCCACACTCAGCTTGGTTCCTAAATCCACTACTTCTAACACCACTTAATAAATTGTCCGATTTCTTGTTCAATACATCCATTTGGGTAGTCAAAAAAATTGTATCATTTATAGCATGTACCTTGGATGGTTTCCTAGGATGGAATTTTGAATTATATTGGAAATTGTTAGTCTCAATGTTTTCTATTAAGTTTTATGCTTCTTCTAGAGTCATGCATAAAACTTCCTCCAATTATAGCATTTATAATACAACAAGTAGAAGGTATAAGGCCTATATAAAAGGTGTCCACCTATTGCCAGCTATTGAAACCATGATTTGGAAATTTTGCTAACATTTTCCTATACCTCACCTATGACTTATACAAACTCTTATTTTCATATTGGAAAAAGAACTAATTTTATTTTTCAGTTTCGTAATATTAGTAGGTGGGAAAAACTTAGTTAGAAACAACTTTATTAATTCATCCCATGGTTTAATGGAACTGGGTGGGTGAGTATTGAGCCATGCTCTAGCCTTGTCTCTAATGGAAAATAGGAACAATTTAAACCTAAAAACATCATCAGGCACTCCATTATTCCTAAAAAGTTAATAAATGTCAAGAAAATTTTGTAAATACTTTTTTAGATCTTTTAAGGCTGCACTACCGAATTAGGAACCTCTAACCATTAAAATTATGCTATGAGGAATATTAAAGTTGTTTGCAATGTAGCCCACATAATTATAGACATAGGTCACTTGTTGGGATGGATATGGCACTAAGAGGGTGATTGAATTAGTGTATAAATTTTTTTTTAAACAAATGCAGAAGCTTGAACATATTTATCTAACCAAGTAATTAGATAATATAAATACAAAATAAAGGTATAGAGAGAGGAGAGGGGCGAGGCGCTCGGTTGCTTATATCTATCGGTTGTCCCTTAACTTACGATTCTCGCGCTCCGCGGTGCGGGCTCGGT
>JAOXYD010109846.1:0-11497 GCA_028565735.1 Pinacopodium congolense
AGGTGTTAGGATCTTTATTGGGTAGTCCATAAAACGTCACACTACTTTGAAATATATTGAGGAGTGTAGGCTTAATCTCAAAATTGTTTGCTTCAACCGCAGGCCTTACAACTCTTTGAGGGTTAAAGCCAAACCTTCTGAAATCTATTAGTGTCCTCTTAGCTCCTCTTTTTTCTCCTTCTTTTACCATATTTCTTTGCATATGTTCTTGGTGTTTCGCTCTTCTTAATTCTCATTTGTGCCTTATTATATCCGGTAACTTCGCTTTACTAAGTTCAGTAGACCTTTGTGTACTCCTTGTGTTCATGCACCTACAACTAAACAATAAAAATATCAAAAAGAAATCCTTAAATCAAAAGAATCCAACTAAAAAAAGATGCTAAAATTATAATCCCCAGTACGGCGCAAAAAACATGTTTGTGCTAGTTTTAACTACATTGCAAGTATACAGATCACAAGTTATAGTATAATTGATATCAATCCCACGAGAATTGAATCTAGACACCTCACGATTTGAACTTCACTTTTGTTTAAGGTAAAATAAGATGGTAGGAACTGAAAATTAAACTTAAACTGATAAAACTTGAATGTAATTAATCGTAGAAGAAAGTAAAATAAAGAAAATACTTAATAGTAGAGACTTAGGGGTTGTTCTATCCTTATTTATCCTCCTTTATCTTATTGATTTAATTATGTTTGATCTAATATTTCATAAAGTTTCATTACCCTCTTTCAAGGTGTAACTAATTATCCCTAATTGAAGTAAGATAGAATTAACCTTGCAATCTCTCAATCTACAAAATCTTTCCTAAATACTCAACTAGATGTGAAGCAATCTTATAGGTAATTAATAAAATAGTTAAGGTCTCTCTTAAACCACTTATTAATCTGTTAATTGTAAGTTTGTTAAGTTACCAACTCTCGTTGCGCACCCTAACTCAAATAAATCAAAACAATCTCTCGATTCAAAGTGATTATAAGCTCAACAATCAACGCAAACAACTATGCATTAAATCAATAAGAATAAATTTGGACAAATAATTCAAGAAAAATCCCTAAACTAGATTTAGCTATTCATAAACATATTGAAACAAGTAATATTCATACTCAACATTAAAAGGAAAGCAAGGGAAAAGAGAAAACTAATGGTGTAAGCTGACGCCTCCTTTTTAGGAAAATCGAGATAGCGCTTGTTGAATCTTGAGTCTCCTCTCCAAAATTGAGTTCTCCACCTTCCTTCCCTCCACAAAAACCTTATTTTCTGTCTTTTATCTCTCATAGGGTAATAATTCTTGCTGCTAGGTTAATTCCCGCGAACTTTTAAACATAAAAACTCATAAACATGTCCCCACACATTTTTCCACGTCATCCTGCCAAATCAACTTTTTCCAACTTTGACCTTTACTTGGTATTTCCAGTATATCATCTACCACAAACTTCCTTTTGACTTTAAATTTGATATGTAGGCTCCTCACATGTTTTTCGAGCTCCCTATAAAATTTTATTGCAATCGGAGCTATATAAAGGCATCTAATGCATCACCGAAGTTGCAATTTGAAAACTGATACTAATTTTAAGTCTCATTCATTACCTACAATTTCAAACATGAAAGTGCATCAACCCATCCTTTAAATAAATTCATATTTTTCCATAAAACACTCAATAATACAAAAAGAAATAAAAAAAATAAGAGAAAATGAAAAGGAATGCAAAAGTTCATACTAACTAAGTTTAAAACACATAAACAATACTTAAAATATCTAAAAATAGCTTAGAAACATAGTACGAAAATACACTTATGAATGAGATAACATACACCTCCTCCCTTAGATCTCTCTCTAATTAGCTAAAAATTCTTGTAGAAACTTGGGGTTTTATGCTTTCAACTACATTTGCCAATTGGATTAGTTGACATTCCAAGTTCTTCAAGCAACTCCTTTTTTCCTACTAAAATTAAAGAGTGCTCATCACCAAACTCTCTATGATTTACTCCAAGGACATTCCATTAGCTTGTGATGGCAATGGCAGAGGTGGAGACATAATTTGGAAGTGTGATTAACATTGGTAACACAATGGTGGAGAATTGAAGCTATCCTACTGTGTATCCTTCAAAAAAAGACTTATATAAGTGTGATAACCTGAAAATAAGCAAAGATCACATACCTTAGCTTCTTCTTCATCCCTACTTACTTCATCACTAAGGGTATGAGATTCATCACTTAAATTTCCAGATAAGAAGTAGCAAGAAAGTTGAACTCATCATTAGAATAATGAAAGTAGGAAAGCTTAGAATTAAAAGTGCGTTGATAATGAACCCTTTCTGCTATAATCATTAAAACTTGAAACATTTGTGATGCTAAAACAAATAAAAAACAAAGTGATAAAGATCAACAAAAAAAAAAAAGAAAAACAAAGCAAGAAATAACTAAAACATAAGAGCCAGTTCCCCAGTAACAACGCCAAAAATTTGGTGGAGTTTGTCCCGAGCAATCTAATAATAAAATGCCTTACTAACCTAACTAACTATGTAGTAGGGAAAGTCAAATTTGATCCTATAGAGAACTAGTAGTTTTTTTCAGTTATTCCTAATGTTGCGTAAAAAAATAAAATTAAAAGAAAACCTTTGGATGCAGAGGAATTTAAAATAAACAAAAAAAATAACTAACAAAATTAAAGAGAATAAAACAAGAAAGCAAATAATAAGAAACAAATAAAAGATTCAAGAAGTTGGTTAGAAGATATTTTTCGAATTGATGAATTGCAATTGATCATTAAAAATATAACTTGTGCTATGTTTAAGATGCTAGCCTATGGACACAAATTCTTACGTCTTAAGTTCCTCTATTTTTAGGTAAATAGAACAAGCGCTAAAAATACCTTTAGGTATGTGACAACCTAAAACAAGCATTTTAGATTTAGTGGTGAAATAGTAGTAAGAAATATGGAACGACTAACTAAGGCCATAATCTCACAAACATGGATTATGTAACTTAAAGAAGTGGAACTCTAAGCTAAGTTGATTAAGTTTCGTTTACAAAATTGATTAACCTATCCCTACTTATAGTAATTGCTAATGAAAATTAGGTATTAAAAGCTTAAGCTTAGAAATTGAACTAGAAATCATAAATATAATTTCCAATCCTATCAATAATCCCTAATTCATGGTATTAACCAAAGTTCCAATTTAATCCTATTATGAAAACAACCTAACTCAAATCTCACAATTATAAGCTATTATCCATCTAATATCTTCTAACTGAAGAGAAAATTAACTGAACATAATAAAAATAACAAGAAAAAAATTTTAGTTAGCAAGAAACATAAAAGAAACAATAAAGACATTGTTGGAATATAAAGAAATAAAATTAAACTAACAAAATCCAAGGTTCAAAAGTATTTTAACAATACCTAAACTAAATGCATGGAAATATAAATGAAAATAAGAAAATAGTAGCTACAATCTAAAGAAGCAGAGTAATATGTAGTTAAACATAATAAAGAAACACAATCTAAACAAAAAATTGAAAAAACCTTAGAAAAACCTTTAAAACCAAAATAAAATCAAAGGCAAGCAAAGGCTGCCCCAAGTGGGGAGCAAAACTTCCGAATAAGGCTTCAATTCATCCTTTTATAGTCCTCCTTTATAGTTTGAGATGTTTGGAGAGTAAAAAGTCTTGATTTCCCTTTTTTTTTAATTTACATGATGTTTAATAGTTGTTAAAAATCCATCAACAGTCCTTACATCAACCACTATTGAAGGAATTGGAATTTATGTATTAACGGTTGTTGGCTGCTCCATTAATGATTCTAGCAATCCTCCCACTTGCTCCTTTTGCTTTAGTTCTTCTCCAAATTTGGTATTTTTACTTTGTATTTGTGTCCTAAGGTCAAATCTACATGTAAACATAAAACAAACACAAATTAAGCATTTAAACATCAAAATAGGAAAATTTTCATGTAAACTTAAATGAATCATAAGTTAAGCTTTTAAACATCAAAATAGGGATGAAATCACATTAAAAAACATATGAAAATACCAATAATGCTTCCTTATCAAATAATCTCATAATTTAACTATTGCTTGTCCTTAAGCAATGACTTAAACATTTTACTCAAACAATCTCAATTGAAAGTCTTAAGTTATTTGGGTACATGTTAAGGGTCAAATTGATAAAATTTTAATGATTAATTTGTTAAATTATGATCACTAATTTAGTGCTTAATTGTCAAATTTATGTGTTATTGATGAAGATTGGAGCAAAAATATGAAGAATATCTCTTCTTTATGACCATTAACAGACCCTTGGTAGCGTCACGTTAATGGAAGAACAAGAGGCCGTTAACGGGTGTTGCAGTCGAGTATTAACGGCACCCTCTCAGGGTGCCGTTGTATGGAGGCAAGGTGTCGTTGCTTATATAGTCAACAATTTCAGCTCAAAATCTTTCAGATTTCAACTCTTAGCATGTTTCTAATTAATGCTAGTGTCTACTAGCACATTTAGGGAGCTCTACAGGTCCTGAAAACATCTAAAAACATACAAGAAACATGGAGAGATAGAGGAGATCATATTCGCCATAGAGAGAAAGTTCTTCTTCTCTCGTTTTTCTAGATTTTCCTTAGTTCTAAGCTTTACACACTTTCTTCTTTGAATTTGTGTATTGTTTTTGAGTTTCTAAAATTGGAACTTATTGTTAAGAGTTATATCTGAGTCTAGGAATCATCTAACGGGGTTTCTAAACTCAGATTATATTTTGTTTTGTTCCATTTTTTAGATTAATCAAGGTTTTTATTTTTATGCTTATATATTTGAATGTTCTTGATTTTTCTGCAAGATCTTGATGAATTAGAGATTGGGTGGAGTTCAGATTCAAGTTGGGAGTTTAAGAAACATCCAGAAGTCTTTCTGAGATTTGTTGCAACATCTAAACTTTATATTTAAACTCTTAATTTCAGATATATCGAAGTATGTTGTATAAATTGCCTATCTTGTATACTTTGATGCAAATGTGTGGCTAATCATTTTTGTTGCTATGGATTGATGTTTTTATGAGTTCAAATAGTTTTAATGCATGTAAAAATGTCTGTATTTTTCTTATTGAAGGTTTGAATGAACCAATTTTAAGTTGGCCACTTAAGATTAGTGTTTAAGATAGTTTAAGCATGAGAAATAATCTTAAATTGTTTGAAAAATCAATAAGCAACACGAATTAATCCTTGCATGACCAAACCTGAATTTTTTGTGAAAGTTAGAGTTTTGGAATTAATTTTCTAGAACTCACCTCTTTGAAATTAAAGCCCATCTACTTGATTTTAAAGCATAACCAAACTTTAGACAACATTAAATGGAGAAAAAGCAAAGTCTTAACCATAGCTTTGTTTTGATTTTGTGAATGACTTTAATCAGACTTTTAAATTGTTTTAGAACACAATTAAATCATCAAGCATCTAATCCATAGCTAATTTAAACATTTGGTAATTTTCATAATTTTTTAGAGCAATTTAGAATAAATTTTGAAGTATTTAAGCCAAAATAGTTTAGTTTAAGTCATTTTCCGATTTTTAAACAAAATCTCTAAATTTTCCTGAATAATTGTAATCCGATCAACTTAGTTATTAAGCAACCTTTTCCCCATGGGTTCGACAGTCGGAGTCTGAAAAATTACTCCACTTTATTATTTTTGGGATAGGTGCACTTGCTTTAAATTTTAGTTAGTTTTCAAAGTAAAATCATTTCAAAATCACCCACAGTTTTAAAGTCACCTCACCAATGCAATAAGTTTTTCGTGCTATTGCCGAGGAATAAATTGACCATAATATTAAGAAAATTAGTGTCAATTACTTTAAGCCTTGTGAAATTTTGTTTTATAATTTTTCTGAATTTTTTCTATAATTATTTTCTTATTATTTTTCTTTGTGTGCCTTATTTGCATTTTTACTTAGTTTATGTGCTTTGTTTACTTATTTTTAGTTTTTTAGTCTTTTATTAAAAATTGTAT
This sequence comes from Pinacopodium congolense, assembly GCA_028565735.1. Lineage (NCBI taxonomy): Eukaryota > Viridiplantae > Streptophyta > Magnoliopsida > Malpighiales > Erythroxylaceae > Pinacopodium > Pinacopodium congolense. The sequence continues at coordinate 5,998 of JAOXYD010109846.1, forward strand.
GTTGACTCAGGGACGTAATCTAGAGCCAATAGACTTCGATCCAGAACTTAAATGCATGTTAAGGAAGAAGAAGAAAGAAGCTCGTGCAACACCTTCCGATCCATTAGACATAGGAGTGTGACGTTGAATTTGAACCTATAAAACTGAATCCTTAAGAACATGTAGTTGTAGGACCTCATGTACAAAATAGATAACCAACCATGATAAACTTAGCTTTAGGGAATCAAGGTAGGCCTGTGGTTAGCATTGTGTGGCCCAAAGTCAATGCTAATAACTTTGAAATCCCGTATAGTATAATTTCAATGGTTAGGTCATCACAATTTGGAGGTTCGACTTTAGAAGATCCTAATGAACACATGCAAAATTTTCGTAATATTTGTGATCCTTTCAAGAGCAATGGGGTGTCTGATGACGCAATTAGGCTTAGAATTTACCATCTATCGATTAGCGATAAGGACAAAGCCTGGTTGTCTACACTTTAGCCTGGTTCCATTACTACATGGGACGAATTAATGAAATTGTTCTTAGCTAAATTCTTCCCACATGCTAAGATAGACAAAATGAAAACTGAAAATAGCTTGTTCATGTAATAGGAGAATGAGAGTCTATACGAGGCAGGAGAACTAGACAGATGCTTGCAAAGTATCCAAGTCATGGATTCAATGCGTGACAGGAAGTTGACAACTTCTACATGGGATTGACACCTTCAACTCGTAGCCCCATTGATGCTGTAGCTGGAGGCAATCTAATGCGAAAGACTGCGACCGAAGCCTACAATCTGATCGAGGATATGGCTACAAACCATTTTCAGTACAATTTGGAGCATCATCCTAAGAAACCACATGGTGTTCATGCAATCAATGATACAATAGCTCTTACATCTCAACTGGAAGTACTGAACAAGAAGATAGATTGTTTGATGATCAGTGCTGCTAGTAGTTCTCATAAGAATAAGTGTGAAAGTTGTAGTAGTACCTCCCATTCATTATCAAAGTGTCAAAAAGGATGTCCTTCTACCCGAGAACTTGAACAAGCCAAATTTCTTAGTAATTTCAATAAGCAAAGAAGGAACCCATTTTCAAACACTTATAATCCTGGTTACAGGAACCATCCTAATTTTTCATAGAGTAACAATCAAAACTACCTGCAACCACCTCAACAACCTCAAGCTAATCCTCAAAGACCACCTCCACTTGGCTTCAGAACCAACCAACTTTAAAGAGAAGTGCCAAACTTTGAAGGGATAGTTCTGAAGTATATGTAATGAAATGAGACTCGCATGTTGTTCGTTCACAAAACAAACTATGAGTTTTACGCTCAAAACCGCAGTATATGGGTCGTAACTTATAGTTTAGAATAGATATCAATCCCACAAGGATTGAGTTAGGCACCACTTAATTTATGTTTCTCTTTGTTTAAGAAATCATTTCAAGAATTAAAAATCTAGAAAATTAATTCTTCACTTAAAACTTTCTAATGCTTAATTACCCTCTCTCAAGGGGTAATTAACTATCCTTAGCCAAATAGATTAGGATTGATTATGCTATCTCTAGCCTTACTAACTTCTCCTATCCATTCAACTAAATGTTAAATAATTATATAGGTAATCTTTGACAAATAGCCAAGATCTCTCTTCAACTACTTGTAAAAACCTGAATATGTATAAGTCTATTGGGAGCCAACTCTCATTGTGCTACCCAACACTGTCACCTAACTCACCATCTCGGTCCTTTTCAAGGCTAACCTACTCACCCTCTCGGTCTATTGCAGGATTTAGCTCAATACATACCATAAACATTAATTCATTGAATCATAAAGCAAGAGTTCTACAAAACAGTTCAAGAACAACTCCTACAAAAGTTTTAGCTACTCATAATCTCAAATAATCCAAAAATACTCATGTTTTTCATATTGAGAAGTAATAAAGAGAAGAAAAAAAAAATATTCTAAGTAGAGCCTTGAATGTCTTCTCTTTACTCCAAGATAGCTGGAAAACTTGGGTGTTGTCTTTATGCTTTTCAAGGAAGATCTCTCTTATTTCTTCTTTTGGGAGTCACCAAAATCCTCAACTTTTCCCCTTTTGGGTGTTGACTGCTCAATCGTTGTTGCTCCTAGGGTTTTGAGCCCTTAAATATGTGAAAAGGAGGGTCAAGAGACTTAAAATCCTGCGTTTGACCCTTCTTACATTAGACCTGCTGTCACGATCATGACTAGGCCACGATTGTAACAGAGCCTGGATGAACAATACTATCACGATCATGACCTGGTCATGATCGTGACAGAGAGAATGGCAAATAGTATTGTCAGTCACGATCGTGACCTGCACTATGCAGCTCTGACCACCCTTCACTCTTTTGGCCATAACTTCTTCTTCGGATTTTCGATTGACTTGCAATTTGAACTAGAGACTCCTAACATCTTGATCTTCCTCTCCACTAATTTCCATGGCCTTCTGATATCTAAAAATTTCCTAGAAAGCCACCAAAATCACCTGAAAGACACCCCTAATCTGAAATTCTGATGCCTGGAAAATCAAGCAACAATGTGCATTAAACTATGCCTTAAATAAGCTCAAAATCCACCCTTAAACACTAAAGAAAACAAAGAAACACTTATACACTTCAAAGATCATGCAAAGATGCAAAAAATGTAGAAGATCAAATAAACTAATGCTAAAACACACAAAGACACACTTAAAACACCTAAAACAACCTAGAAACATAGCGCAAAAAAACACTTATCAACTTCTGCATACTTAAACCTTTGTTTATCCTCAAGTAAAATCAAACACAAGTAATCCATCCTATCAATTCATCTTCACAAGGATCAATAGCATGCAATCTTTAAAACTTAGGGCAACTCAAATGTCAAGCTACGATACACATCCTGACTAGTTTTCATAAGCATACATAAACAAACCTAACTTATGGCAATATCGATCAAAGGCAAGCATAGAATCAAAATGGATCTTCCTCACATAATTCACTCATTTAACTCAAGTGTTTAAAGGTTAGTATTTCGTTCAAAACTCTTTATAGGAAAGCACACTACCATAGGCTTAGATATACACCAATTCTTCTCTACAGTGATTACATGCACAAATAGATCAAAAGAACTTCGCTATGGGTTGTAATGGGGTTAGGGTTAAGGTATGTCAAAAGTCGTATGCAAGGTTTCATCATAAGCATTAATAGAATACTAAGTATGCATTCAAAATCACTTCTTAAGATATGCAAATGGATAAAACTGCTACTCAGCACTTATTTTTACTACTAACTGTTATTCCTTTTCTTTTCTTTTTCTTTTTTGTCTTCTCTTTTCTTCTCTTTTTTTCTTCTTTTCTTCCTTTTTTTCTTTCTTTTTCATCAAAAATAAAGAAACAATAAATAAAAAAATGACTAAACGCACTGTGCTTTATTAGTAGAAGTACTGGAAACTACTTAAAGCATCTCCGAAAACAAAATGTAGCTAAAATCCCACACTAATGCAAACTCAGCACACTATTAAACTTGTGATTAGGTAATTTAATGGGGTTTAAGGATTTTAAAATGGGATGTTTTCTTTATGAAACAAGCAGGTCAAAGGCTCAAAGGGGTTTTCAAAGGACAATGAGCTAGGTAAGTCATTTACACTAAAGGTTAAAAGAAAGAGGTCCTTAATCACTTCTATTTAACCTGCATCTAGTAGATTCAAATTGGTTCATAGCAAGTTCTAGAGGTAACCACCTATGAGAGTATCACAAACACACGGAATGAAATGACTTTGAAATAGAGTCATATAGGCTCAACTCCTCATTTGTGCTCAATTGAAGGCCTATCATGTTTCTATACATCACCTAATCACTCTAATGTCAATTTCTGGGTAAGCTTATGTAACCAACTACTCAAGTCAATCCGCATGATTCACCTTCTATCCAAGTGACCTAGCTCAACTTCTAGCATGCATCTCAATCCCATTCTAATTATTATGATAGAATTTCATAGTAACAAATCCTTAAAAAGGTTTAAATATAGGGAAACATGACATGCAACACAAAAACTAGTGCTAAAACCTTATCATGCATCCTAAATGCCATGAAAAAATGCAATGCAAACATAAACAAAAAGCTAAAGCTACCTCACCACACTTGAAGGACACAATGTCCCCATTGTGTGAAGATAACAGAAAAAGAAAAGAACACAGCTACAAAATCACAAAACAATCAAATTCACAAAGTAAACAAAACAAATGAAAAAAAAATAAAAGAAACAAACAATAACTAAATGGGGTGGTAAGAAAGCTTATGGAGAGGGGGTGGCGACGGGGTAGGTGAAGGAACATGAATTCCTTGCATCGCCTAGTCTTTGTGGATTTTCTTCTCCATGCAACGCTGGCGTCGGATCACAGTTTACAACTGCTCATTAAGTGTGGCCAATTGTTGTTGTGTTTGCTTGGATTGGTCTTCATGGAGAGTGTAGACCTTCTGCCAACCTACTTCCTCTGAATTCCCGCTTGAATCGTCATCATATGAGGAGGCATCCCCGGGACTTGATGGCTCACTAGAAAACCTGTGCTTAACAGCTGTTCGAGTCCTAGGATCCCAAAGCTCCATGTTGCAATGCCACACAATTTTGGAGCGACATAGATAAGCGATATCAAAATACTCACTGATAATAATACTCACTTAATGATGAAGATTGGACCAAAAACATGAAAGAACTCCCTTGGTTCTAACCATAAATGGCTCCCTGGAAGGGTGCCGTTAGTTGAAGAACAGGGGAGCGTTATTTGCTGTAGAACTCGAGCACTAATGGCACCCTTTCAAGGTGTCGTTACTTGGAGGCAATGTGTCGTTAGTTGACAGCATCAACAATTTCAGGTCCAAACCTTTATGATTTCAACCCTGGCATGTTCCTAATTAATTCTATTATTTGCTAGCACATGTGGGAGGTCCACGGCGTCTACATAAAACTAAAAAAACACAGAAAACAAGCATGCAGTTGGGAGGACTTCAAATCAAACTTAGATAGAGAAGCTCTTTCTTCTCTCTTGTTTTCTCTTAGATGGTTTAAGCTTCAAACACTTGTAATTAGAGTTTTAGAGTGTCTTTCGAGTTACTGTAAGTTTAAGAACATTGCTGAGACATGTATCTGAGTTTCTAACTCATCATAAGGGGTTTTCTAACTCAGATCATTAGTTATTTTGATTGGATTAAACAAAGTTCACGTTCTTATGTGTATATTCTTGAATGTTCTTGCTAGATCTTTTGGATTCTGAAGCTGTGTTGATGTCCAGATCAAGTTAAGAAGTTCAACACTTGTCCATAAGCTTTCTAAACATGTTTTGGAACTTCTAAACTACTTTATTTAACTCTTATTTGTATATCTATTAAAGTATGTGGCTTAAGATGCATATCTTGTATGTTTTGATTCAAATGTTTGGCTAATCATTTCTGTTGCTATGGATTGATGTTTTGATGAATTGAAAGAGTTTCAATACATGTTTAAATGTCTGTATTTTC
>JAOXYD010109857.1:0-11497 GCA_028565735.1 Pinacopodium congolense
AATCCTATATATACTATAATACTCACCTCTAAGATCTAATCTAACATTTTTGATCAATTTTTTAATTGGTTATTGACTTTAGTCTTGAATATCTTGAACTTATCAAGAACCTCATACTTCTCCTTAAGCAAGAACACATAACCATAACGAGAATAATTATCAATGAATTTCATAAAATATTTTAAATGACAGATAGTTGATATATAGGGTATATATATATCTATATGTCTAAGTTACAAAGCTCGGAATTGCCCATTAACCTTTAAAATATGCCCTAATCTCTTATGCCATAGTATGTGTAATTTATCTTTTATCAAGGTTGTTTCTTAATTAATTGTTCAACAACATATGAGGAATTATACGTCTTATTTGAAGTCAAACATATCATATAAAAATTATATGATAAAAAAATCATTTCCACATGTTCTGAATTGAAATATAAATGTATAACAAAATTATCAATCATAAAATTGCCTTCTTTATCCAAAACTGATAGATATTTTAGATTCCTTTTAAAAGAAAGGATATAAAAATTTTCATTAAGTACAAAACTGAACTCAATATTAAGATTCAGATAGGCATCTCTCACCGAACGTTAACTTCTTCATTGTTTCCTACCATAGATTTATATTAAAAAAAACATATTCCTACCATTAGTCTGAACGCCTCTCTAATTTGCCTTACGACCATAGACCCCCTACATTATGGAAGTAATATGTTTAGAATCTCCACTATCTAGCCACGAGGATCTTAATGTGGCTATAGTAAAATTATATTCATGAATGATACCAGCCATGAAATTACCTAATAGTTTTTGCTTTTCCTTTTAGATCTTATACTTAAGGCACTTATTCTTTTTGTATCCCTTTTTTTCTTTCACAAAAGAAATATCTCATACTTTTCATAATGTCAATAATCTATCCAATTTTTTAAACTGGAGAAATTTTATGATGTAACACCCCCTTCTTTCAATGTCTCAATCCCAATTTATCACCAATTCCCAATTTATATTAACACTAATTCTCAAAATGAACAAAACCCTAAATTCACAATTGTCCATAAATTAATCTCAATCATTCAATTCATTAAACTTCTATAATGAAGAGTACTTATTTAATAAATACATAATTTCTAATAATGTAATGAAAGAAAATAAAATATGAAAATATTAATGGGATAATAAATCTGTAAGTGACCAATCTTTTGAATTTTTTTTATTTTAGTATCAATTCTTTAAAAATTTTTAATCTAGTGACGAACTTCTAAAACTAGTTCAACTCAAGCACTACATTAATTTTTTGTCAACGTAACTAATAAAACTTAACACATGAATATCCATATGACAAAATATACATACGTGAATGTCCACATGTATAATCTGGTTACTGACCAACCTTTAAAAGTTTTCAATCTAATGACCAATTTTTTGAGATTTTTTTCACTTTATTGTTTAATTTTTAAATGTTTTCAATTTAATGACTAATCTTGTAAAACTTGTTCAAATCAAATCAAAAGATAGATTTTATTAATTTTTTAATGATATCACTAATAGAGCCTGACACGTAGACATCTAGATAACAAAATGGACATGTCTTTTTAAAACTATCATTTAGGGCTTTAAATTTTAAAAACTATTAAATAAAATTTTAAATTTTAGATAAAATGATCATTTATTAGATCTTTGATAAATTTTTCCTACATAAGTTAACAAAAGTTTAAGTGTTTAAAAGGATCCTTACTTATCATGTATGTATTTACACTTTATCATTTTGATAGTTTTAAAACCTTATAAATTTATTTAATAGTTTAATGCTCCAATAATTAGAAGAAATTTTAATGAACTTAACTCTTTATAATATATATGAAAAACTCTTAAAATATTATCTTTTCTTATACAATTAAATAAAATAAAATAAATTTAATTTACTTTTTAATTAATAGAAAATTTATTCTATTTATTCTTTTATTCTAACTATTTATAATAGTATATTGATTATTTTTATATTGATAATATGTTACTAAGTAATTATATTTATTATTAACTAATATTAAAATAAAGAAAATTTACTTTTTTCGTTGAAAGATTATATATGTTTATAAAGAAGAGTTTTTACTTTTATATTTTAATAAGTTACACCAATTCTTTAGTTTTAAACTAATCATGATAAAGCATATTCACTAAATCAAGGATAGTATTTATTAAAAAACTAGATTTTATAAATAAATAAGATATTAAAATTTAAAAAATAATTTCATTGTCATGTCATATCTATTATAAATTCTTAAACATCATAAATTACAGTATCTTTCTAATTATATCTATATTATCTTTTTAAAGTACTAATAACTAATACCATAACATACATATAAAAAAGATGAAAAGATAAATTTTTACGTAATAGTTTTATAGTCTTATATTAAAAATAATTAGAAAATTTTTAAGAACTTATAATGAGATCATACATTAAAAAAAAATTTCAAATGGTATAGTTTTCAATTTTCGAAGGAATAAGTTTTTTTATATTTATATCTATTTTTTGTTACAGGCCAATAATATATATCTTTAAATCTTAAAAAAATATTTTGTAGCCACAATAAATTTAATTTAAAATATTTATTAGTAATCAATTTCTTCCAAGTCAAAGACCCATCAAATCTAAAATTTAGATATTCTTTAAAAGAGAGTTTAACATATAACTAAATATTTATTCACTAAATTTAAAATTTTTTTTACAATGTTGCCTAATAAAATATTAGTATATCTAATTACATGTTAAAAGGTTGGTCACAAAATTTAAAACTTTATTAAATTGAAAACTTTTGAATGGTTAATTAATATATTAAAACTTTTAAATATTAGTACTGCCTTAAACTAAAAAAAAATCTCTATATGATCCCGCGACCAACTGAATCACTTAATCTAATCCTCAAATCATGATTTAAAACTGGAACAAAAAGAAGTCTATTGAATATTTTCTGAAAAATTAATTGATAAGGAATGAATAATCAACTCAATAAAATGTAACCAAAATGTATCTGTCATGAAATACGCATTACATATAACTATGAAAAATAATATGCACAATCATCGCATGATATAATTCATAGCACAATGTATACCGATTATATTTATTTATAATTATCTCCTGTTAATCCTTATGTATTTATGCTCTCAATTTAGTTCTTACTTAAATTAGAGCCCCATTTGACCAGTAAAGCTATACTCAAAGTTTGCCAGTAATTCACAATAGTAACTTCACAATAAATCATACCAGATACTTCATACTCTTGGAAATATCCTAGATATTATCACTTTTGGAATATTGAGTAAAATTACTAAGGATGTCCCCATTATTAGAATATTTTAGCACGTGCCTAAAAGTTAATTTAATACTTATCTCACATAATCATGATAATCGAATATTTTATATGTAGGAAAGTCACTAATAACTATCTCTTTATATTCTCTTAATATACCATAACCTTAAACTCATTATGCCGCATTATCATATTTTATAGTTATATATCCACACTTTTTCGTTACTCATGTTATATTCTACAAATGTGATTGCTTACTCATAAAATCATATAAATTAGACATTTTCACCATAAAATAATTTATCACATGGTATATGGTATGATCTCATACACATTAATCATATAAGCTCAAGTCATAATATTCATACTATGCATACACATAATTTATTTAATCAAATATTGCACATAAATCACACTATATGGGTACATTCTAATTATATCCTTACTTGGTATTCAAAAAATTTTAATTTCTATTCAGTCTCAACTTGCCTTTGCAATTTATCATTAGTACCTAAATAATACAATTTTGATTAAGCTTAAATAAATTTTAAAATATTAAATAATTAAACTCCTCCTCTTTTCCATATTATTTTTACTAAATTATCAATTTTACCTTTTTAAAACTTATTATCAAAACTATTATTTTACACGTACTAAATAATTACTAAAATAAAAAAAAAACTAAGGAGCCCCATTGGGAGTGGCCCTCCGTGGCCCCCAGGGGCTCCCTAGTAATTTCATAAAACAAAGTTTAAGTTTTTTGTAATTTTATTAAATAATAAGGGGTAAAATTGTAAATGTGGTGAAATGTAATTTTATAAAAGTACTAAGGGTGAAAACGTAAATATGTATTAAAAAATATATGAATTCACATTTATACCTTCAAATAATGATAAAATTTATAAAAAGATAAAACTGTAAAACAATTATTTTAAATTTAAAAAGAGATGGGGCTCGTGTGAGACTCGCGCAGACTCCATACGGAGCCATAAGCGCTCCCTTATGCGGAGGGCATGTAGTTGACTCCTTACTAAAATACCTTATGTGAATCTATCACCAAAATTAGTACAATACCTTTAACATCCCTAAATAACCAAATTACCTTTCAAGGATTTAATTTTTAAAATTGCAATCACCTTTTTTCTAAAATTACCAAACTACTATAACTCCTATTCTCCTTTCCCACTCACCCATCACTTTCCCCCTTTTTTTTCCCCTTTGTTTCTTTTTTTTTTCCCTCATCCTCTCTCTCTCTCTCTCTCTCTCTCACACACACACACACACACACACACTCGAATATCTCTTCCTCTCCCTCGTTCTCTCTCACTCCTCACTAATCTTTCACTTTTTCTCATTCAAATATCCTCTCTTTCCATTCTAACCCTTCTGAAGGGACTGGTGATACTTCAATCCATTATAAAAGATATGATGATCTGACATAGGCTCATGGTAGACTTGTTCTTAACCTGAGGAACCAAGTTATATGTCTATATTATGGTAAGACTTTGGGATGCGGAGGAATTACAAGACTGAATAAGCATTTAAATAGAATTAAGGATAATGTAAAGCTTTACAAGATGGTATTTAGTGATGTAAAGCAGTAGAAGAAGATTTTGATTGAACTATATCAAGTTGAGAAAGACATAAGAGTTATATTGAATTTCTCAATTTTTAATAGGAGTTCATTTTACATCGATGGACCGAGTGATGATTTAATAGATATTAGTGGATATTCTTTCCCTTCTACTCATAAAAAATGGAGTGGTTCAGGTAGCAATAAGGTATGACAAAAAATGATAAAATCATTTTCTAATTTTTTTACTCAAAGAGCAACTCCTAGAGTTTAACCTTCTATTCTAGTGACATGTAAACAAAGGAAGTAGGTTATAATATAGATATGGAGATGGCTAGATAGTAATATGATATATGTGCCATTCCATGTTACTCCATCTCACTATTATTAGTCTATAGTGGATGTTATCGCCTCATAGGATGCGAGGTATAAAACTTCTTCGATGGATGACTATAAAAGTAAACTTTTGAGCAATTGTGATATTAAGATGAAAAACTATTGGAAGAAAAAGAATGACATGGGCTATTTATGGGTGTTCATCTATATATGATAGTTATAAAAGGGACCATGTTATTAAAATCAATTGTTGCATTTTTCCTTGTAAGGAATATTGATACTTTGGTTTAGATATTTGGTGAAGTTGTGAATGAGGTTAAGGCTGAAAATATTATTCAGTTCATCACAGATAATGATAATGCTTATAGAGTAGTTAAGAGGAGGTTAAAGAGTATGTAATCTAATTATAATTATGCATCAATGTTGAATTTGACTGAGAGAGATTTCACTACCGATAGAAACTTATATCGTCTTGTGATTACAAGATTTGTAATTAATTTCTTATCATTACAGAGTTTTGGGATTATAAAAATGGGTTGAGATAAATGTTTACTAGTTATAAGTGATTAAGAGTATTTATAATTAAGCATGAGTGTTAAATTTGATGAAGAGAGATTTCACTAATGATAAGACCTTATATCACCCCACGATTACAAGATTTACAGCCAATTTTTTATCATTTTCAGAGTTTTGTGACTATGAAGAAGGAATTGAGACAGATGATTACGAGTAATATGTAGCTTGATTTTGAACATGTTAGGTTTAATGTCGAATTAGAGGTTACTATGATTATACTTAAAGACATAGGTTTTGGTCTAATTGCCAGTTTATGATCTGAATTTATGAGTCTTTAATTATAGTTTTTTGTCTAACAGATAGTGATGAAAAGTTTATAACTGGTTATCTGTATAATATCAATGAGAGAGCGAAGGAAGCAATAAAGGATAACTTAAAGAATAGATCTTTTCTATACACTCATTTCCTTTATGTTATTAATGGTCGATGGGAAAAAATAGGTTTGATGTTGGGGCATTCCTTAATCCAAGTATCTATTTCAAATACAATTTGTCGAAGAAATCTGAAATTAATAGGAAGATACTAATAACTATCACTACTATTGTTGAACATGATATGATGCAAAACCTCCTCAACATATAGATGGAGACATATAAATGTTACTAGTGATTTAGAGATGTTCATAGCAGTACAACAAAGAGATAAAATCAATCTAGGTATACATTTCTTTACGTCTATTACTTGTTTAAAAATAATTATATTGGGATGGATATGGCGCTAAAAGGGGGTGAATTAGTGTATAAAAATTCTTTCACACAAATGCTGACGCTTAAACAGATTTATCTAAAACAAGTAATCAGATAATGTAAATGCAAAAGGTAAAGAGAGAGGAGAGTATACATCATGATTTATCCTGGTTCAGAACAATCCACTTGCTCCTAATCCGGTCCTCAACACCCCTTTTGAGCTTTCGTTCTTATAAGAATTTGGAAATGACAATGTCACAGATATAATCCTTTTTCATAAGCTAATGGAAAACTTTTTACTCGTTTTTTTTCCTAGCCTTAAGAATAACCTCACGACCACTCGATACAATTAAAAAATATTTCACTTAATTTCACTTGATAATCACAAGAAGCTATAAATGAATGCACAAGAAATATTTGATCGCCTCACTAAAAAAAGAACACACACAAAAAAATGCTTTATCAAAAGCTTTCAAGTAATCAACCTTTGAAAATAAGAGCTTTGTAAGACTTAAACTAGTATATTCACTCTAACCTTTCTATATTTCTCAACGTATGTATAAACGAAACAAATACTCCTATTTATACTAACAAATTCTGATAAGTCTTTTGGACAATGATAATATTACTGTTTATCCAATGAACAAAACATATAAATGCATTTATCCATTATATAACGTTATAATCCTCCGTGCAGTCTGGAACCTTTGGAACATTCGGTTGATCGATAGGTCTTTCTCACTATGTTCGGTCGACCGATAAACTCTTGTTACTTAATTGGTCGACCAACCCATCTTATTCGGTCAACCGATCCCAAGACTATAATCAGCCAAATAATTGTTGAAACATTTCTATACAGTAAAATGAATTTTCAAGATACAAACACGTCCAAAACAATCTTAACTTGTCTTTAATATCTTATGTATATTTTTCTAACCAATTTAAACATGTATCAAGAGGTTTACTTTCATATAATCATACTAAAAACACATAATACCTCTTGATTATGCATCTATATGAATATTCTAAAAATATGTATGCATAAACAGTTAAATAGAGTTTCTTGAGAATACCAGAATAAAAATAAGTACAGTTTACACTAAATAAATAAAAACTTATTCTAAACTTCTTTTACAACCTTTGAGTCTTCATATGATTCTTCAATTTTTTCTTTAAAACTCTTTGATCAATCAATTTGAACTTTATATAACCTATCTTTCAAGCATTCTTAAAACATATACATTAGTAACAAAAATTATTTTTTCATAACCAAAATAAGGTGGAACCACCCTTAGTGCAACAATCTCCTCTTTTTTAATGATGAAAAAACTAGGCAATATAATAAACAAAATAATCAGTAAAATACCATAACAAATAATCAGTCATGAAATAACAATTATTAACTATTTATATAACACCATAGCAAATAAGTAACTTCCCCTCAATTGTTAGCTTACCCTTAATTAATCAACATATTTCATATATCCATTTGCTTTTATCATATACTTCTCCCCATTCTTAGAATTACCAAAAAAAGAGTATAATTATAAGATCAAGTATAAAAGAAAGCAGTACATAAACAAAGGCAAGGAGACATGATAAGGAAAAGTCAATATCACAGATGATAAAATGTCATACAACTAATGTAGCATAAGTACAAAAACAAGAAATAAAACACTAAATGTCTGAAGGTGGCGAAGGAGGTAGTCTGGATAGAATCTCCCGTAGTAAGTAGGTGTGCTTGTGCAATAAGGCGATGTGTTCATCAAATCGACCCGTTAAATAGTCCACCTTGTGATGAAGCGTAGTGGTTGCAGCCTCAACATCATAAGAAGTAGCAAAAGGCGGTGAAATGGCTGGCACAGTAGTAGTGGCATCATCATCAAAGGGCTCAGAGGTAGGCTGAGTTGTCAGAGCCGGTACATCAGTATCAGTAGGAGGAACTGAATACTGTTATTGATGAGGTCGATTCATGTGACCACTAATAAGTTGAAAGCCTATGAGCTTTAAGGAGTATTGATCAAAGAATGATCGGTGTTCAAAGTCATCTTTTAGGGGAGGAATGTGAAGATGTTGGAAGATATGGGAAAGAATCAAGGTATAAGGGATATGTTGGCTTCTCTTCTTGCCACGAACAAAATCGATCATAGTATGCAAGATGAAGTCTTTTAAATAGATTCTCTCACCAAGCACATAGCCTAAGTCATTGTAATGACCACTAGTAGATAGGAAGTTGTATTTGATAAAGAGGTGATAAAATTTTGGTATTGCACTCAAGTTCCTGACATCCTTTGGTTTTTCCACGATTTTCTCCTCACTTTCTAACTCAAAAATGTTTTGGACTCTCTTTGATAAGGAGTAGGAGGAGTAAAATTTAGACATACAATCATAATAAGAGAACATGGAAGGAATGGGTATTCCTGCGATGTTATTGATTATGTCTCTCGATAATCGGATAGGTGTGTCTTCTACTTTAGAGTAGATGATATACTCATCATTCTTCTTGACTTCTCTAAAGTTATAATAAAACAATTTTACAACTGTGGGACAAGTTTCACCTGTAAGGGTTAGGATAGGCTCTCACCCTTGATCAATGAAGTACTGAATTAGACTATTTTCCTTATAGATATCTAAGTGGGTAGGCGTGATGAACCGATTTTTTGAGAGTTTTCTAGAGGCATAATTTTGAAATTAAGCAGAATCAGTGTCTAGGTAGTCACTGGAGGAAGTTATCATACCCCTAGAGGTACTGCCACCTCGATTTCTAACTATAATGCAAACAATTAGATAGAATTGAAAGATTTAATAAATAAGAAACACCTAAAAAGGCTCTAGGAAGGATAAACCGCAAGAGCAGTTCTTACTGATAGATTTAATCACACAACTTGTATATACAATCAATCAAGGATGACTAAAGATTCAATACTAAAATACAGTTCTATATGAGCATGCCATGCTTATAATTAAATTTTAAACAAGTTTGAACCTACTTAGTTTAAAAGATTTTCAAAAAAATGAAAACAAATTTGAAAATATAAATATACATACTACTTTTAAAATTGTTTTTAACCAGACAAAAACAATCACTTAGTCTTAAAACTTTAAAATAGATTTTAGACCAAAAATACTAATAATGAGACTTTGTTTTTTTAAGAAAAATAATGTTTAAGTGCCTCAATTAAACATTTAATTGGATTTTAAACATTCTAATTTTACTGAAAATATAGTAAATTGATTAAAACTTTGACTAACCCTAAATTAAAAATCTGAAATTTGATAATTTTAAAATTAATTTCAATCAAATAAAATTGGCTACATAAAAATCTTAAGTAAGCATCTAATTGAAGTTCAAACAGGTCAATTTTAAAAAATACCCAAAATTTAGACAGAAATTTGACTAACCCTATTCACAGAATTATGAAAATTGGGGAAAATCAAAATTGATCATACACAAGTAAAATTGAACATTCTGCAAGCCTAATTATGCCTCTAATTGCAAGAAAACACAAGAAACTCTGGCTAATTTATCAATTCAAAGTTCAAAATTCAATCCCAAAACCTTAGGTTTAAAATTGATCCAGTTCTGAGATCAATTGAAACAAGAAAGCACATGGCTTTTGTTAAGGGAGTTATCTGGAGCAAGAATATGGTTTTTGAGTCATCAGACACTCACTGAAAACAGAGATCAATTAACCCAACATCAGAAAGAAGCAATGCTGTAAAAACCGGACCGGACATCGAACCGGTAAGAAAAGGGGTTAAAGGTTTAGAGGTTCAATCGGTATAAAACCGTTATAAAACCGGTATTGAACCGGTATAAAATAATAAATTGTATAAATTGTTAATATATTTTTTTTGTTAATCTTTTACTAATTTATAATATTAAAATTTATAATATTAAAATTTTTATTTATTATTTATTATTTTAAATATAAATAAATAAATAAATAATGTCATATAAGAATTAAATAAAAATAATAGATTTAACAAATAATAAAAATAATAATAAAGTAAAAAAAGTTAGAAGAGTAGAGTTGAACTAAAAAATTAAAAAAAAAGTTAAGAAGAGTAAGTTGGGCTGGGTTGGGTTGAAACGGGTCAGACAGCAGGTTAAATCGGATCAAACCGGTTAAATCGGGTCAAATCGGTTAAATTAACCGATCTAACCGGTTAAATCGACCGGTCGAACCTTTAACCCAACGGTTTTTAAAACTTACGGTTTTTTAAGTAACCGAATCGGTAAACCGACCGGTTTCGAATTAATCCGGTCAAACCGGCCGGTCCGATCCGGTTTTTAAAACCATGGAAAGAAGAGGGACCATCATAGAGGCTTATCAAGGCTTAAAAGAAGGAGAAGAAGGTAGCTTGAGGCTGTAGGAACTCAAGACTCATGATTTAGAGGTTCATAAGTGGGAGGACGCCGTTGCAGAAGCTTCTATAGTTGACAGAAATGGCAGAAGAGCAAAATAAATGAGAGAAGGAGACTGTATATTACGATTTTTAGGTTCGGTCGACCTATTCATTTAGATTGGTCAACCGAATATCGGTTGATTGAAGAGCACATTCGGTCGATCGATAGGCAGTTGATCGAAGAGCAAATTCGGTTGACCAATCATCAGTCAGTTGACAGAACAAAGCGTTCGATCGACCAACCAACATCAGCTGATCAAACTAAGGTTCAATCGACTGAATGATCAAATACGCAAAAAAAATTTAAACCAAAACAATATTAATTCACACAAAAGTCAATACACATTTCTTTACATGAGTGGTACCTTTAAAAATTGACATCATATCTTTATTCTTTTCCTTGGTTTAATAATGATTGTCATCCCATTTCATTCCTTCTGATACCTTCAAAATAAAATTTAAAAAACTTTCTGTTGAACCAACGGAGGTTCCAATCTTGGTTTTGATGATAACAAAACATTCTTAATCACTAATGGTTTGAGTTTATGATGTTAATCTTAAAGTTAGGTATGTTTCAAGAAGAATCCATTATGGAAAG
>JAOXYD010109868.1:0-11497 GCA_028565735.1 Pinacopodium congolense
ATTATTCAATAAAACTTCTGAACACTTAAAAAAACTAATAACAATAATTCTGCAATTTTAAAAACAATTTAAGACAACAAGAATTGTGATTAAAGCAAGAATAGAAAATGCAGAAACAAAAAGTGCAGAAACAATTTTGATATATATATGAATATAAGCTTTAATCAAATGAAATAAGCACCATAAAATATAAAACCTTATTAAAAAAATCTCAAACACTTTGGAAAAGAAAAAAAATACTAATTTCTCATACCCAAAAACATATTAAAATAACAAAAGTCATGATTAAAGTAAGAACAGAAAGTGCAGCAATAAAAAGTGCATAAATAGTTTTAATATATGTATGAATGTAAGCTTATACCTAATGAAATCCAATCCTATAAATTCAAAAAAAACCTCAAGAAAACTCTTAAGTATCCAAAAAAATATGAACAATAATTTTAAAACTCTATAAATGAGATTGAAACAAAATAAAACAATAGAAATAGAGATGAACCAATGAGGAGTAAAAATCTGGATAGGTTTGAAGTTCTTGAAAATTTTAACTTGTAAACTTGTTTCTTGAGAATCAAGTTCTGTTAAAATTATTTTGGAACGTTAATTATAAGATTAGGAAGGGTTTAGAGCTGTTGGGAGACATATATAGCCGTTTAAGAGACAAAATGGCATAAAAACCCTTAAACCCTAAACTAGGCATTATAGACAGTTTTGAGTAAAATGTGTTCTTAGAGTTCAATCAACATTTTGAGTGCTTAAAAATTAAAGTAAAAACTCTAGTGCACTCTTGAGACCTTAAGCAAAATGTGTATGATGATTTTGAAGCAATAAAATTATATTTAAGAGTTAAAAAATTAGATTAAATGATGATAACTCAAATATGGACATATTTGAGATATGTCAATAAATGAGTTTAACCAAAATTATTCTTAACTATCCAAACGTTAACAAAACATTGAATAAAACTTCAAATAAGATTTAAAACATATATTAAGGTTTTTTAATTAATAAAAACATTCAATTAATTCAGAACATAATAAGTAGCCTTTATTATAAAACCTTTTCATTATTTAACAACTTAAACCTTTCCACGAACATGTTATAAACTTTCATAAATCAAAATTAACATCACAATTATGTTAAAACAAGTTCATACACATACAAATAACTGCAATCAACAATTTAATTCATTTGAAATCATTAAGAGGCATACACTAAAATAATTCATCACATTACTTCTTGATTTTGCAATATTTAGCCTATATGTCATTCTAATTCAATTCCAAACATGTCAATGCCCTAATCAAATTTAGTTAATCACTAAAACTATAATTCAAATCCTTTATGCATATATGCAAATATGATATGCAAATGTGAGACCCATTTTCAAGCATTAATTAAGATCAAGTTTAAGAAGCTTACATTCTAAGACACACCTAAACCTCCCCAACCTTGATCTTCTTTCATCACTTGATCTTCATTCTTTATCCTTTCACCCACGATTTGAGTCTTCTACCTTAGGCTCCAACATATTTCTTTGCACTTTTATGTCAACCTATCTTTCTAATGCACCAAAACTCAAATATTAATAACAATAATATTTTGTCAACACCAAAACATATGATTGGAACCTCTTTGGTTAAGCGCAATCAATAATGGTAACTTAGTTGAGTAGTTGGACAAGGTAATTACGTTCGTGTAAAAAATATTAGGAAACTTCTCAATTAAACCTTAAAAGCTCACAATTAAGATAAGTTTCATAAATAAATAAGTAATGTGAATGCGTTTGAAAGTTAGAACATGTTGCTTTTATGTAATCATGTTATACATAAAATTGAATTTTGTAAATTGATTTGAAGTTTAAAGTAAGTTGAATTTGCTTGCAAATTAATGTGAATAATTGATTACATAACATCTTGATAACCCTTGATGATTAAAATATTGATAAAGAATTTTCATTGACCGTGTTTGATGAAATTAATGACTTTTCTATAATTATTTTCTATTTGAGATTAAATGATGAACTACATTTTTTTAGGGACAAGTAATAGTTGAAGTGTAAGAGAATTGATAGAGATATAGTTTGTAGTTTTTTACAACATAATTCATTAAGTGTTTACCCTTACTTAATGTTAAATTATCCAATTAATGTTTGTCATTATTTTTTTGTGTGAACCAACTGATATGAACTCATCTAAGAATAAAACCTAGAGAACTCACTAATAAGATTGAATTTCACTAAGAAAATTAAATTATATTTATAAAAGAACTGACCTGTTAATTATAAGAATCAAGAACCAAGTTTATAAAGGAATTAAATGCCATAAAGAAAGAATTCTATGATAAGTTCAAAAGGTCAATAAAGAATAAGGTAGAAAGCAATCACAATATTTTAAAAATATGCAATTTAAATCTATCTTATTATTTTAAAATGTTCCTCAGATTACATAAATAAAATGAATAAATCTAATACACAAGCGTAATAAGGATTCTTGTTTCAATTGAGAATTCAAATCCCATAAGAAAAGTAATTTTTTAGGATTTCCCCTAATTTGATAAGTATTTCCTATAAAAGTCCTAAATTGAATTGAAAACTATTAAACAACTATAAAAACCTTAGCAATCACATTTTAGGCATCATAATTAGCCAAAGTAAAATCAATTAAAATAACATAAATTCTAGAGTATTAAATAAGTTTTTATCCATAAAATTAACCCTAATATAATGGATTTAGGCCTCTAACACTTCTCAAACTTTAACCTAGATCATGTTAAGTCATGGCTGGTTTTCCTGTAGGTCTATTAGAGTTCCCAGAATTGATTTTGACATAATCTTTGAAACTTGGTCTACATATATGTCTTGAATCATTGCATTCAAATCCTCTTTAAGCTTCTTACTCCTACCTTTTATAATTAGTTCATTATAAATATGTAATGGATCCTTTGCTTGATTAATTGTATTAAAGTGACAAGCATTGAAGAAGTGATATCTACTTGATCTATAGTCTTACACTTGTTAATATTAAGATATTGTTATCTTAGTTATAAAAAAATAGACATGAAAGAGTGGGTTAGTCATGCCTCAAGTTTCATGAATAGTTATTTAGTCAAAGATCAGGTGAAACATTCCCCCTGCTTCCCTTTTTTTTTAAATTTAAAAAATTAAAGAAAAAGGAGTTGCCACAAGGGCTAACAGATTTATGAGAACTAAACTAGAAGATAAAATCAACTCAAGATGAGAATCCTGATCAGTGATAGGATATGGCCCTAAGTCAAGACTTTAAGTATGGATAGTGATTAACTAGGAGCTCAAAATATAAAGGAATACCCTCCAAAGTAGATTCAGGACTGAATGCCTAAACTAAGTGCCAAGAGATCATCATAATAGAAGAGGGATTGATATTAGAGATACTTACGAGACAAAAGCCTTTAATCCAAGAAATGATGTTCCTTTTAAGGGAATCTAGTGACGGCATAATGTCTTGAAACAACTTGTCATTTCTTTGTCTTCATAAGATGTAAAATGGTGTAGTCAAAACATCATATAATCTCCTATAGAGGTTTGGTTAGTATGAGCAGGCCTGGGTTAGTATATCATTTTGATTTTTTTCTAGGTAAAAAAGATTGCAGAGATATATAATGGGGAGCCAAATTGATTTATAAAAGTTGCATTCAAAAAATAGATAATCTAGAGATTCATTCTCTATATTACAAAGCTTGCAAGAGAGGCCAGATGGCTGAGGTCCTTGGACTCTATCTAGGGTACTCAGTTTATGATGTGCAATAAGTCAAGAACAATGGAGACTTGGATAGTAAGCTGTAATTAGATTAGTTTATACCAAACTTCTTAGTTTGAGGTTCTTTGAGTATTTTTCTCTAGGTTTCGTTAGTGAATGAGTTAACGGGTGAAGAGATCAGGTGTACTTATCCTCGCAAGCCTATTTAGGATGGTAGGAAGGGATATTGATAGCTAGGAGAGTCCTTTTATTATCTTTATGAGTAATGTTTCTTTCAAGATGGAATAGACCTAAACTGTTTGGCATTCAGCTTCTTTGGCTAACAAATTCCTGCTCGTACTAGGATATAATGTCATTTATGCATGATAGCATTTAGTATAATAAACTTAACAATTTTGAACTTTTTCCTGAGGAAGATTGGCATTTCACAAAGAGAAACCTACTTACATACAAACCCTATAATTTGACATTTTTTGGACTTTGGCACAGAGGTTTCTCCAATTTATTAGAGCAATTGTTACATAGTTACTTGTGATAGATTTATATGTACATTTATAGCAAGAGTATACAAACATGCCTTTTTATCTCCATTTTAGTATAGATATTTGTCATTCCTTCTTAGATTCACAGTTCCATCCAGATCCTTATTTTCCCTAAGTTAATTGAAAATCTATCGTGGATATGATTTAATGTGCATCTAGAACACATACAAGTTCTCAATCCCATTTCTAGTGGGAGACTTAAGCAGGAGATATGAAAATAGTACCTGAGAACATTTGACTTTGATAAGTTGTTCATGGTATTAAGTTGACAGAAATTATAGGGACATTGTGTAATTTTGCGGGGATTTGTTAAAGTATTTCAACTTGGTATCTAATTGAATAACAATTCTGTGTTCCAATAAAATTCATTGCTTACATGGTGTTTTTTTTTTCTAATAGTTGAAAAAAGAAGGAACAACAAGCTCTTAGATTCATTAAGTAGAGATGTTTTTCCTATCTCCACAAAATTGCATCCTCACTTCCCTAATTAGTGAACATGATTTTACTAGAAAATGGGAATTACTCATTGCTTTTGAAAATTTAAATTTCAATCTTTTATAGAATTTTTTATACCTATTATGTCTAAAAAAATCCGGGCTAAGCAGCTAGCATTTAAAATGAAAGCTTACTTTATTCTAACTTTTTTAATTTCTTACCATTAATTTCTTCAATAAATATACATGCTTTACATATTATTATTATTATTATTATTATGGAGTAATACATTTTTTGAAAGAACTACAACTAGAATTACACAAGAGAGATAGAAACATGATATTGATTTCATTGATTTTTGGTGATCCTGTAGTTGCAATATATCTATATGATTAGTGTTGTGAAATTCTAGAAGTATGAAATAGTTTTCATAAGCTTTTGGAAATTCCATTAGTCATAAATTCTAATTCATTTATCACTTAATTGGACTTTTTATCTATTTAGTACTCTCTTACACATTCCATTTTAAATATTGGAATTTATACATAATATTAAGAAAAACAAAAGGCAAAAAATAACCTAACATGTTTAATGACATGGACCCAATTTTTGCGACTTTTTAGTAATTAATTAAACAAGTAACTAATGCAATTTGAGTTATACTGATAGATTCAAAGATATTGTGTTATCTTATAAAATGTTGATGACCTCATTTCTTTTGTTCTTTGTAATAATTGATGGGGAAATGTTATCGGTGGAAAGGCATATACATCAAACTTTGATACGAATTTTTAAAAACCAAAATCAATTGAGTTAATAATTAGGGGATTGCGACCAAGCCATGGATACAAAGATCACATCATAAACAAAACCCCCCGTTTAATACGTTCATGTAATCAAACTAATGTTCCTTGCCTATTTTTATCCTTAGAAGCATCGAGATCTCTACAACCCCCTTTCTCTTTCATCAAGTTGCTTATTTCAAATCCCTAAGGAATTGAAGTTGATCTACTAAGCCATAATGTGAATCCAGGGAGATCTACAAGATCTCCTAAGCCACATTGCAAGTCCAAAGAGTTCTTTATGTTTTTGAGGTGTTAAAGAGACGGCTTACACGGACAAAACATTTAGGTCAAATCCTTTCCCTTTTATTTTGAGGAATTGTTACCCTTTATAGCTTGGGGAAACTTCCTGTACTCTAGTCAGAAGGAGGGAGATACTATTTTCAAACCCTTGTCAGAGGCCTACCACTAAATGAAGACCCAATAACTTCCACTTGGTAAGCTTTTAAGACATTGACTTCTCTTGCTGTGATTAATTGCTCACATCTTTTCATTAATTAGATTTAGGTGTCCTCCTCTGGAAGACATCAATTTTGTTTGATTAGGGTACTACATCTAGTGTGTAATTTATGACTGACTATATCCTATTGATGTTTGATGAGGCTAGTGTTTCCCTTCGGGGATCCTAGTCCTTAAAAGTTCTTTTATTCCTATCCAGCCATATATAGTAGACTCCATAATTTAATGATAACTTGTAAAGGATTTTATCCCTAACCCTACTAGTTTTGAAGATGCTGGACGATTCTATCTTATGAGACTAATCAGTTAAAACCTCTTGAAAATTGGATAGATGTAGGATAGACAACTAAATGTAATTAGTGAATGGACAATTGAAAAATATGTGATTAATTTTTTCCTTTTCCATTTTACAAAAAACACAGGTCTTAAAGATGTTAAGGAATTTTCCAATTCTATCCTTCTTGTTTAGTCTACCTATAATAGCCATCTGTAATATAAAGGAGGCTCTAGGATGAAAATACTTAAACTAAAGTAGATTACTCCATTTCACCTTAGGTTGTCTTGATCGCATTATATCCCTGCAAGGTCTATTACTGAACACTCCATTAGGTGAAGCCATCCACACAAGATAATCCTCACTTTCCTCATTTAACACTGTATTTAGAATCTTGTTCACTATAAGATGAATAGGTAGCCCTTCTAACACATTGTTGAATTTAGTAATCACTTCTCTTACTGAGGAGTTAGGTGGTAATATTCCCCTTATAGGAATAAACTCATTAACCTTAGATAAAGGTCTATCACCCGACCATGTACCATACCAAAATGAGGTAGAGCCTCCATTCCCTATTTTGTACTGAATAAATTGCCTTATAATTCCTCAATAATGTATTAGACTCTTAAAAGTCTAGGAACTACTAGCCTTTGGTTGGAAGGTTCAAAAATTTTGCCTCTCTAAATAATATACATTAACCCATTTAACCCGTAGTGACTGCTTGTGTTCGAGTAATCTGCAAATCTTCTTAGCTAATAGTACTTTATTTGTAATTTTGAGAGGTATTATACCAAGACAACCTTCCTTTTTAGGGATGCATTTATTTACCCAACTCAACTTTTCCATACCTCTAATCTCAACACTACTTGTTAAAAAAATTCCTTAGAAATCTATCTATAGATTTGATAATGCTCTTAGGAAAGACAACATGAGTAGCCTAGTGGATGCTTATGGAGTTAAGGAATGAAATGATAAGTTAAGATCTTCTAACAAATGTCAAATTCTTATTGTACCAATAACTTATTCTCCTTTAAATCCTATCTAGCAGTGGCCGAAAATCCCTATAGGAAGGCTTCTTAGAAGATATTGGAATGTCAAGGTAAGTTAGAGGCAGATCCCCTAAGCTTACATCAGTGAGTGAGCCTAGCCTCTCAGCATCCCACTTAGCATTGGCTGAATAATACAAGGTACTCTTATCCTTATTTATTGATAACGATGATAGTCTATTAAATAAATTTAGAGCCATCATCAAGGAGTTTGCTGGATTTTCATCGGCTTTAGCAAATAGGTGAACATCATTTGTATATAGTAAACTTTTGAGATTTATCTTCTTACACGTAGAGTGAAACTTAAAGTGTAGATTTAGTCTAGTCACCCTTTTAACAAGTCTGTTGAGCACTTCCACACCTATTGTGAATAGGTATGGTAAAAGGGGATCATCTTAGCAAAGGTCTTTTAATCCAGTGATTCTTCTTGAGGTTTAAACATTTACTAGGATATTGCATGAATAGGAAGTGATACATTCTTCAATAAGCTATATACAGGGATAAGGAATGCTAAAATCAGTTAAAGTATTAACTATAAACTCCAAACTAATAGTATCATAAGCCTTTGGGATGTCTAATTTGATGATACAGTCTTTAGTAGACCTCTTGTTGGAGTAATTCTTTACTAGCTCTTATTCCAATATGATGTTATCTCCTAATTGTCTATCTTTGATAAAAGCTGTTTGTGAATGATCAATATAAGTTGGAATTCCCTTTTTTAGCCTGTTTACTAGGATTTTAGAAATGATTTTGTATAAAACATTACAACAGGCTATAGGCCTAAAGTCTTTAAAGGTTGTAGGCATTTGGGACTTTGGAACTAAAGTAATAAATGTCTTGTTTATCTCTTTGAGCAATCTATCATTTCTGACAAATTTCAAAACTACCAATGTAACCTCATGTTTAATACTCATCCAAGCTTTTCAAAACAATAAAGCATTTAGACCATCTGGCTTAGGAGCCTTATAAGGGTTAAGAGAAAACATTACTTTCTCCATTTTATTTTCCTCAAATGGTCCGGAGAAGAAATCTGAATCTTAAATCGATATCTTTTCATTAATAATATACTCTAAGACTTGAGGGGAAGCATTTACTTTAACCTTTGACCCATAGATGTTAGTAAAGTATTGGTGAGCCTCCTGTAACAACTCTTGTTGAGTGTGAATTCGAGTACCAATCCTTGTAACTAGCTCATTTATTCTATTAATACTCCTCCTAGATATGGTTGCTTTAAAGAAAACTTTGTGCATCTATCACCTTCCTTTAGTTAGAGAATCCTCGATCACTGTTGCATGATAAAATAATGGCAATTAAGAGCTATAACATATTCATTAAGAGTAGAAATTTCTTTTCCTTTTAAACTAGCATCACCAGGTTGTACTCTTAGCAAACTTTGAATGTTTCCAGCTTTTCTAAAACATTATTCACTACTTTCTTGGTATCTAGCATAATAGCAGCTTCTTAAGTTCCTCTTTCACTTTGGTCAGCTTCCTTATACATACAAATTATTTTGTCCCATTGAAGAATTGCTCCATGCCTTTCTTTAGAGCATCATTAAATCTTTATAGATCAACCAGATAGTTATTAAATCTGAACAATGAATGCATTTTAGTTACATCTTGCCTAATTTACACCAAAATTGGGGAGTGGTCAGAGTTATTAAAACATACCTTAGATTCAGGGAATGCCTCCAACCATTCTGAATTCACCATAGCTCTATCTATTTTCTTTGTTATACTTAAGTGACTAGATTGTTTGTTTGACTAGGTATAATAGTGACCCTCAAAGGTCAAATCTATAAGTTGTGCATTAGAGGCGGGTTTTTTGAGTTCATCTGTATGGTTCTTTATACAAATGTTCCCTTGACCTTCATAAGGATGTAACTTGTAATTTAAGTTACCTAACACCATCCATGGTTCCTTGATGTTATTGCTCCATAGGCTAATTTTATTCCATAAGGGAGTTCTTAGGAAAGAGAAATTGAAAGCATATATGAAAGTGATTTGAATTTATGCATTCATTTGAATTAGCTTGAGCTATATATGAATAAACTGATGTCCAATTTTAGCATTCTTTACTAAAACTCTTATGGGGTCATACAACACGATCAAATGCACTAATCGATCAATCTATCTTAGTGGTTGACCAATCTAAGGTTTTAGGGTGCACTACTAAACTAATATAGGGTGGTGATCGATCAATATCTTATTTAAGTTGAATATTATCCCAAGTTTGGAAGGTCACTTTGGTCAACACATTATTTGACTAGTGTTGCATATTAGTAAACAAATGTCCTAAGTGATAAACCAATGTGGTTTGGAATCTTGCATTTTCTATATCATGAGTTTGTAATGACATATTGGTTGATATAATAGTCATTAATGTAGCATATTAGTCGACCAATGTGCTAAAATAATAAACTAATAATGGTTAATGTTTTTATTTTTAAATAACTAGTTTTTTCCTCTAACAGCTAGTAACTTGTATCTAATAGGCAGTTCAAGTCCTTAATGATATTTTTAGCTACTAAAACTTTAAATGCTAGGTTATATGGGTTTTTACATGCATCAATGAACATTAGGAATTATGAAAACATACTTAAAAGTGTTCTAATTTGAGCCTTAAAATATTTTTTTAGCAAGCTAGATCCTTTTTGTTATGGCAGATTGTTTTCCTAAGTTTGAATGAGGCTACTGGTTACTTTTCACCATTCAAGAAATATTGTACAAAGGGTTATTCTTTACCTATAATCAAGATCGTTGTAAAGCGGTTCCTTTTCACCTAACTAAAAGAAGAGATTATTGAAATTCTAAGAGATACATGTAGAGTGGAAGTAGATAAGAGTTGTTTGCCAAATTGTTATAAAATTGGTTTGCATCTTCTTTTCCTTGCGATCTTTACTTTATTATTATTTATGTAAATTATCCTAAATTAAATTGGAATTCCATACTCCCATCATATTAGAATATTCTCAAGTTTCACTTTAAAGGAGGAAAAGTTTACTAATTCATTGATACTTAATTTACTTCCCTCCTGAGTGTCATTAGGGACTAACAAGTGGTATCAAGGTTAGTTTTATTGATATTTTTAACAAAATATTAGAAAAAATATCATGACATACTTAGGTTCATCAACCTTATCTAGTTAAGAGAGTCAAAACAGTAGCGAGCTTTTTAATAGATATGATTATTTATATTAAAAAATTAGGATGATATTTTTTTTAAGGCTAAAAGTTTTAACTTATGGGAAATAGTTTCTAGTATCCTATTCATTACTATTAAAGTTATAGATAATTAAAAACTTCTTAAATAATAAGAAGAGGGGATGCCAAAGATAAGACCTTATTTTATTTAAATAGTAAAGTTGCCATATTATATTTTGCACATTAAGGATGAATGAATTCAATAGAGGTTTTATATTCGAAACAACTCATGAAATTTAGCATATATTAGAAGTTACTCACAAAGGCATGAATCAAGTAAAAGAAAGTAAAGAACTGCTAACTTATCAACACAAATTATTTTATATGAAACATGAAGAAAGCTTTTCAAAAATGTATACTAGATCCATTGATGCCATTAATCTTCCTAAAGGCTTAGTAAAATATAACATAATTTTGAAATTATGAGAATAGTAATTAAGTCCTTTCTAGAATCTTAGGAAGCCAAGGTAACAACTATTCAAGAAGTAAAGGATCTAAATACCCTACTGTTGCGTTAGTTAGGTGACTTTAAAACTTTGGATGATTTTGAAATGATTCTACTTTGAAAACCAATGGAATTAAGGCAAGTGCACCTATCACAAAAGCAAAAATTATAGTAATTTTCAAACTCTGAGTGTCGAACCCATGGAGAAAATGTTGCTTAATAACTAGGTTGATCATATTACAATTATTTAGGAAAAATCTAGACAATTTGATTAAAAATTTGAAAATTACTTAAACTAAACTATCTTGGCTTAAACACTTCGAAAATAATTTTTAATTGCTTATGAAAAATTTTGAAAATTAACAAATGTTTAAATTAGCTATGGATTAGATGATTGATGATTTAATTGAACTTTAAAACACATTTAAAGTTTAATTAAAGTCCTTCACAAAATCAAAACAAAGCTATGGTTAAGACTTTGCTTTTTCTCCATTAAATCTTGTCTAAAGTTTGGTTAT